>JAOQMS010000008.1:38504494-38526697 GCA_027563885.1 Erythroxylum longipes | reverse complement strand
AATATTGTGTGGATGATTTCTGAAAAGAATGCAAAAATGAATCTTTTTTTGAAATAAATAAATTACTATGTTTACGAAATCACTTTTCAGAAAAAGTGCCATTTTGGGTAACAAGTTTACAAGTTATGAAATACTTGTTATGTGAGTTTGGTCTGGTTCATTCTGTATGTCAAGTGCACTTTGACTAAAGGCATCTCCCGCCTGCTCGCAAGTGGCATGGAGCTGACTCCCTCATGTTTTCAACTACGCAAAACCACTACGTGGGATTGTTTTAGTTCGTTCTGTTCACGACTATACAGGACCATTTCATGGGAATGTGTTAGGTCATTCTGTTTATGGACCTCCCAAACCATTTTGATGTGTTTATATGTTGACAAGTTTATTGAACACATGATTTGGGTTGCTTATAAAATGTGATAAATTAAGAATTTGGAAATATGTTTTTCATAATGCATTGTGAATTTTTCAATGGTTTTGCTTGTTACCGGTTATAAAATTGTTACCCACGAGGTTTAAGCTCACCCCTTCCATTCCGTCCCATCTTCAGGTGATGAGTAAGAGATCGAGTGATCGAGCATAAGGGTATTACTCTGGATTATGCTTATTTTGTATTTTAAGTTAGTTTTTGTAAAACAAGGCTTTAGTTGCATTTTGAGCATTTATGTTTTGAGTAAAAAATATATTTTTGGACTATGACGTATTGTGGCCTGAAATGCCTACTAAAGCTTTGTAAAACTCTTATCTTTTGATGATAATGAAATATGATTGTGTTTTTGCTCATGATTCTCAAGGTTTGTAGATTGCATTTTCTTTCAAGCATTCATAAGGGTAAAATTTTGTGCTCTGACTTCTAGGGCACATCAGTATTGATATAGGTTGTATTAGATAGAGTTGTCTTCACAAAAGTTGTAGATATTTTTCTTATATTTCCAAAAATATAAAGATTGGAATTTTTGGATCTCATAAGAAAAATATATGGCCATTAGACGAAGCACCAGATGAAGCACCAGACGAAACACCAGACGAAGTGCCAGATGAAGCATCAGATGAAGCAATTTTGCCCCTCTAGATGGAAAAATATTTCTTCAAGGTCTTCACAAAAGTTGTAGATATTTTTCTTAGCTTTTAAACAATATAAATTTTGGAATTTTTGGACTTCGGACGCAAAATATATGGCCATTAGACGAAGTGTCGGATGAAGCACCAGACGGAGCATCAGACGAAGCACCAGATGAAGCGTCAGATGAAGCGATTTTGTCCCTCCAAATGGCAAAATATTTCTTCAAAGTCTTCACAAAAGTTGTATATATTTTTCTTATCTTTCCAAAGATATAAAGTTTGGAATATTTTGACTTTTTACGCAAAAGATATGGCCATCAAACGAAGCACTAGACTAAGCACTAGTCGAAGCATCAGACGAAGCACCGGACAAAGCGCCAGATGAAGCATCAGACGAGGCGATTTTGACCATCTAGATGGAAAAATATTTCTTGAAGGTCTTCACAATAGTTGTATATCTCGAAGTTATTTTCGAAACCATCCTAAAATGAACACAATCCGATATCTCTAGTGAAAGTTATGCCAATTGTCCCAAGATAGGTACAATATGATAGAGGACATAATCATGGTTGACTCTTTTGGGCATAACTTCATCATCTGACCTCCAAATGAAGTGATTATTGAACCAATAGATTCCTAACCCATTTTTATATCCCTTTAAAAAACTTTTGTTAGCCTTTTTTTATTATAAAAGTATTAATGGAAAGAAAGTGAGAGAATCGATTGGAGGAGCATGACTTAGTTATGAGCATAATTTGTCTTTTAAGCATATGTTGATCTATATAATAGGAAACCTTTGGGATGTTATAAGAATGAAGATGAACCGATGAGGTCTAATGAGAGTTCATGGAAATAACCCTACAGGGTAATACACAAGCTCAAGTTTTATGGCTTTCGGATAGTTAGGCTCCGGAAACGGTGTCCATCATGATATAGACTTTCTAAGTATTTTCCTCTATCTTAAGTTCATTATTGTTTTAATCTTAGTTTAGTTTATTTATTTTAAGTTTTTAATTAAATCCAAAATCTGAATCAACGATTAGGTAATAGGAAAAGGGTAATTACTAGTACTTATAGTCCTTGTGATATTGACCCAAACTTACCTGCGCTAGCTACATCTACATCCTGTAATTGCGATTTTTAACATTGAAAATTTTCTTATATGTATAGAAAGCAATCAATCAAAAGCACTATGATTAGACGATATCAAATTATTATTACCTAGGTGATTAATCTCCCTAAGATATCTTAAATATTAACCTTTTATCATGTAATTTAATTATTGATTATTGGTCTATAGAAATTCCTATGTTATATTAATATAATTCTCAAGAATATTAACAACTAACCCTCAATTGATTAACTAAATCTCTTTCTAGTCAAAACCTCTAAGATTGCATTACTTGATTAATGAATTTCAGTATTAAATTGACCCTAACCTAGAGGATTTTGACCTATCTTTAGGTTTACTTACAACTCCTTCTAACTATGATAGATCTATTTATATGAAAGGTTTTCTCAATCTCAATCATATGAAATAAATCATTGGACTAATATTCCGAATATATTAGTTCAAGAATATAAACGCATAATTGAATTGCAATAAATCAATCAATAAAATTGCATTGAATAAAAGAATATATCATATTATTCATCCTAACTTAGGGTTCATCACACTTAGGAACTATATAATTTAGTTCTTAAACATAGAAACTAAATCCATGATCAAATATTCATAAAAGCAAATAAAAAAATCATAACCTATATCCCCCTTTTATCTCTAATGAAATCTCCTTAAAATTTGGATCAAAGGTTTCTCTCTGTTGGATCTCCTAATGTAATCTTTGTATTTTCCTTCATCCTTCATTCAGAACTGCTTCTTCTTTGCTTTTTCAGTGTCTAACCCAACTCAAGCTGCTTCTTCCATCTTTACCCTTCAATAATTTCTTTTATGGCTAAAACTAGGGTTTTTGGAATATAAACAATTGTTTAGGTGATTTTGTGTATCTCAAAATACCCTCTAAATCATAACTTTACATAATTGCAGAAGCTTACTCGTGTAGGTGATCGTGTATCTCAAAATACCCTTTAAATCATGACTTTACATGGTTGTAGAAGCTTATCCAGACAACATACATATACAGGTGTGTATCTTCACTCGGGCATAAATGTTGAGCAAGTTTTTATTCTATAAAACCCTCAATGTTTCACAAGTACACAGGTCGTAAGCGTAGTAGTTGAGGTGTCAGTCCCACGATGAATTAGTGAACTAATTAAATCCTAACTTGTCTAAGTCTAAAAATCATAATTAAAATGAAAAAAAAAGTGAGCAGAAAATTAAGCAATTGAATGTAGATTGATTAGAGATGAAATTATAAAATTAACACAAAGAAATAAAAATTAAGCATACCCACTTAACAATTAAGAAATCAAACAAGACAAGATTAACTGATTATGAGAAGATGAGATTTATCATATCTTCAATTGCTACTTTAATTACTTTTGAATTAATGGGTATCGGTCTTAGAATTTCAATGGGGTTGATTATCCTCTTTCAAGACCTAATCATTAAACCCTAAATCATAATCCCTAATTGAATCCAATTTTTTGAAATCACAATTTCTCAATTAGCAAACAAACCACATTCCAATTAGTTTTTAAGCACTCTAATAAACAATCGGGGTCCTCAAACATGATCTCTCATCTTGTAATTATCGATTTGATTATTTATATGATCTATTAGGCTACTAACTCTCATTACCTAACCTAATCATGTTACTATTCGTTCACTCTCTCAATTTGTTACCAAAGTAAGCAAAAAAAACAAAAAATCACAATACCTAGTACATTAAGATCTAAAGAAATCAAATCACAATTGATTCAAGAACAATCCTAAATGAAGTTTAGAACATCCTTAAAAAAATATTCTTCATCCTTATATCCATATTATACATCAAATGAAATAAACACAATAAGAAATTAACTTGGAAAGGATGGCTGAAGGCGGCAGCAGTAGCTCCTCCTCTTCTTCTTCTTCTTCTTCTCTCCTCTTTTCTCTTCTTTCTCTTCCTTAGCTCTTTCTTGAAATGGTAAGATGGAGGCTCTCTTGATTAGTCCATTTATCTTTCATTTTATAGTTTTTTTGCCTTTTAGGGTAAAAACTAGGTTTTACCCAGGCCAAAAAATCCAAAAGGACCCTCCAAAAATATAAATGGAAACAGATCCCTGCATTGCATTGTCCCAGTCATGATCGTGGCCCATTTAGTCACGATCGTGGCCATATCTGGGTTGCTTCTATCACGATCGTGACCCTGAGTCTTCCTCTAAATTTTCTCCAAACTTATTCGATCTTCTTTACTTGATCTCAAACACTAACAAACACATCAAAGCACTTCAAACGCACAAAGTAAAGCCTGATAACATGCTCTAAACCACATAACATTCAAAAACACAAACACCTAATCACATTAACATAATTCTAAACCTAAACATGCACAAATCATCTAATTAACAACTAAAAACATATTAAATTAACCACTAAAACATAATGTAACCTATAACTATTAACATCTCCATACTTGAACTTTGCTTTTCCTCAAACAAAAAAATAAAAATAAAACACAAACTTAGCAAACATTCAAACATGTAAGCACACATATGCAATGATGATACAATGACATTAAACTTCATGAAACTAATTTAACTTTAAAAATGACCCTTCAAGTTGCTCTAATTTATTATGTAATCTATGACTAAGCACTTTAGAATAAATATACATACTAATCAATATCTTAATGCTGTATTCACTCAACCTCAACACTTACATACACACATTGATAAGCAGTAGTCAATTTAAATTGCAAACATTACTAAATAGATTTTCATGAAAAATCATGCTATTAACAAAGATCAGTAGGATTTATTTATTAAAGCACCATTTTGTTAAATTTCTTTAACATTGACCTAGTCTTTTGATGCGAAGGCAAACATTTGTGATGAATGTCCCCCGGTTACTCAACTAGGTCATGTTTTTATTAATAGGCTTGCTTGGAATCTCATCATAGCCTTTTGACGCAAAGGCAAACATTTGTGATGAGTGTGCCTTAGTTACTCAGCTACATTATATTCTCAACTGGCTACTAGCTTTATTCACAACCCGAAGGCTAGCCGAATAATTATTTGCTTAATATTTACATTTTTCACATTTTTTGCCTACCTAATTTCTTTATCTAATCATTTTTATAAAAATATAATAACATCATTACTCATTCAATTAACCTATGATTATAATTGTATGTGAAAATTTTCTGAAGGTGAGCAAATTAACGTCAGATCCTAATTAATATGCATATTTAACTAAAGAAACCTAAGACATGAATTGCACAAACTAATAAACTTTACAACTTAGAAGACTATGTTCAAAGCTAAACTAATTCCGTTAAGTCCTATCCATTGACACATCCACGAGATTCACACCGTGAAACCTAACCAAAAACTAACATACAATATGCAAATTTCACATTCAAAATAAAAATACAGTGCACACCTTTGGTACACTTGGACAACACATTTAGCTCAATGTAAGAAGAACAAATAACTCGTAAGGTGGGAATAAAACAAAATAACAAGAAAAATATAAAAACAAAATAAAAAGACAAAGGTTAGAGTATAAAACCATTATGGCGATTAAGTTGGTGAAGGTGTTTGAGGTTGTTCCTCTCTCACCTCCTTTAGTAGTTTGGTATTGTCCGAGATGGCATTTAGCACCCGCTCCCATCTGTCGACTTCTTCTTCTTTAGATTCCTCACTGGTCAATTACTCAATTATTATTACTAAGCTCAAATTGGTCTGTCCTACCCTATTCTTCACATGAGATTTTGAGCTGACATATCAAAGTTCCATATGGTGGACCTCCAAGATTTCAGCCTTCTGCAGATATCTATGGCTAAAAAACTCAGGAAAACACACAGTTAGTCCTTCACAAGCAACACCATAGTGAGCAACAATTGTAGTAACCAAATATCCATGTCAAGATCATTGCTTCTCTTTTTCAGAACAGCAATAATCATATTAAAAATATGAATGGTTGTACAAACTTGGATGTTATGATCCATACACCACAAAGTAAATAAATCCTTCACTGAACACTTGTTGCTTTCACTTTTGTTGAAAATGGTTTGGCACATGAATTTGTGTAACAACAAGTGTTCAGGATTATGAATGATGTTATTGTGTGCATTATTATGATCAAAGTTGTCCAACCCTGTCAATTCGACCCAATACTATTTAGCATGAAAATCATCGTGTTAATCCACAATGGTCAATTATGAGAATCCACCAATTTCGCACATTGTTTCATATTTCAGCACATATGGTCAACCCCACAACCGAAACTAGAATTCCTTAGTGTTACTATGTTTAAATTGAAGGGATGTAAAGAATTCAAGGGTTAATTCCTCATATACAACAAAATTAAAGATCATGAATTTCTCCCATTGAATTCAGCGACCTAAGTTCTTAACCTTCTCTCTTAGTCCTAGGGTTTCCAAGATATCAAATCTAAATATTTCGGCAAAATTATATTTTTAGTGCGAAAAGTTTGAAAATGAGTACCTTCCTCTTCTAAGTAAATCGAAAATGGTGTTCTATAATCCATCGCTTGATTCCATTGACCGCGCCCTAAGACTCGTACATGACCTTTGGGTTGTGCTCACTTGATTGTCTACTTAATCCTAGGACCCATTTTGACTGAGAGATGTGTGAAAGGTGTATAGAGAGGAAGAACCTTGAGGTGGGTTGTAGAGAGAAGTGAGAGGATTTAAGCTCCTTGATTCTAGAGAGAGAGTGAAAGAGTGTTGTGGGTAAGAAAAAAAAGGGTAAGAATGAATATAAAGGTTAAGGGGAAGAAAGGAGGGGTAAAATTGAGAAAAAGGCTTGAAAATTCTACATGCCCATTCTGCCCCACCATAGGTGACGATCGTAACAGAAGGGATTTTTAGGGTTACAATCGTGACGTTAAAATAGGGTCACGAATGTGATCAATGGTGTCATAATCGTGACAGGAACCTCAAAATTAGGTCACGATCGTGGCACTAGGAATTTTTACACTCCTTTTTCATTTTTAATTCTTTTCTTCTTGTGACTCCCAAATTCCTTCCTTACCTTAACAACACATTAACATCAAAAGAACAACAAACAATCACAGTACTAAACACATTAACATCCAAGGAAATCAAATCACAATTGATTCAAGAACAAATCCCAAATGAAGTTTAGAACATCCTTAAACAAATATTCATCATCCTCATACCATCTCATACATTAAATGAATAAACACAAAGATGAAATAAGAAATTAACTTGGAAATGATGGGTGAAAGTGGTTGTAATAGCTTACTCAAGCAAAATATATACACAGACATGTATCTTCACCCAGGCATAAACAACATATTTGAAGTTTCGCACATTTATAGTGACTTACACAGTTCCTATACACGATCATCTATCTCCAAAGTTGCTTCATTCTTCTATTTTATACCTTAATTTCACTCGAATTCTTCTTCTTTTAATCTATGAAGGCAATAATTACTTAAAAACACACTTGAAGTAAAATAAGTACCAAAAATACTATAAAACTATTAAATAGCAAGCAAAATATACTCAATATGGGTATTTAAATATAGTCAATTAATTATTTATCACATATAAACTAATTGTATAAATATGGAACATAAAATCAAAAAGTTTAAATTTTGTAAAATTATATTAATTTCTTTTGATATACGTGAATAGAAATAAATGTGTCTATATGAATATCATCCATTATATGTGTGTGTGTGTGTGTGTGTGTGTGTGTGTATAATAAACATATAATAAATGAAACTTAAAAATTCAAAATATGTTTTTACATAATTTTAAAATAACTTAATATATAAAATAGAGTTAACTATAAAAAAATCTCAAATTACACTCAATTTTATAATTTTAACCCCAACTTTAAAAGATGACAACAACAAAATGCTTTAACTTTTAGTTTCTTATAAAGAGTAAAAGATATAAATTTGTCTTGTAGTTTAATAAATCTTAAAAATCCATGGTATTTAAAATTCTTGGGAAAACTCCTTTCAATTTTCAATTCTCTAGAAAAACTTTT
Source organism: Erythroxylum longipes (assembly GCA_027563885.1). Lineage (NCBI taxonomy): Eukaryota > Viridiplantae > Streptophyta > Magnoliopsida > Malpighiales > Erythroxylaceae > Erythroxylum > Erythroxylum longipes. The sequence goes on along the minus strand of JAOQMS010000008.1, from coordinate 38,518,486 downwards.
TCTCTTAGACTTTAGTTAAAAATAACAATAAAATATATGCAATAAATATTATACTTGTACTAATCAAATGTTATTTATATGAAGATTCAAGTCACTCTTAAATTTAAATTGAACTAATTAAATTTAACTCAAATTAATGATTTATTATAACCATCTTAAATTATTAATTTAAATCAAATTTAATTAATTCGGGCAAAGTTTATGAGCTAATTTGAATTACTATATTAGTGATATAAAATTAGTTCATGTACGATGTTCATATTCCATATATTTTGTTGTTATTTTTTAAACTAAGTATAAGCAAATGAATTTTTTTCAGAGAAATGTAAAATTAAAAATTAAAAAATTAAAAAAAATTAGAAAATTTTTCGAAGATTTGAAGTAAAATTGCCGATCTTACCTTTTTATAAAAATAGGTCACTAAAATTCTCATTAACCATGTTGCTGTTACTGGTCACCTCAAGTAATAGATTTGCTACTTGACTGACATATGTACAAGTATTGGCATACTACGAATAAGTATTTTAAAATAATCAAAAAGAAGTAAAATATTTCGTAAAACGTTCATATAAATTTCTACTTCTGCCAATGTGAGCAATGGGCAACCATTGAAAAATGACAATGTTGGTAGGTACATACAGCTGTGTGCTCCAGTACGAGTTCCCTGTCAGATCACAAAGGAATTAACCGCTACAAAAAGCGAGTCTAACTACCGCCAATTTGACGATTTATGGGTATTTACTGCCAGTTCAACCAGTTCACGCTATCCAGAATCCAACAAAGCATTTTAGATTTCTTAGGACGATTTTGGTTTCCAACTTTCGCTGCCCATTTGGGACCAATGACTAGTAGTTCAAAGCAGGTTCTAAAGGAGCAACACAGGGTAGACCATAGAAGGAATATTACCAACACAAACTAGTTAAGATGTTTTCCTGATACAGTCCAACAAGGATGAAATTTTAATAGAATTAGGTACTTGAACACTTACATTTCAACACTATCTAAAGCAACACAAACAAAATGCTAAGGAATGATGAACGTTGAAGTAGAGATAGGGACAACTAAAGAGCTTCACCTTCATGAGGATCTAGCACAGATAAAAGGTCATAAATAGAGCGGAATCTTTGTTGCAGGGGAATGCACCTAAAATAGTTGTACAATAAAGTTTCCGAAGATTGACAATTTTATGGTGCAAGCAGAACAACATATGCAGAACTAGTAGTAGATACGTGTGGAGAAGTTGAGATGGAAAAAACTGTGTTGCAGAGGTGGAGATGGGAGAACTTGTTTTTTATGATGCGATGCTCGGAGACTTTGTCCTTTGCAATGGAGAGAATTTAGACTGGAAGTTTTTAAGGAATCGGAGATTTTAGGTTTTAATATTTTATTTTTTATTTTAAATATTTCAATTAATATGGTACCGTTAAAAAGAGAGTTTATACTTTTTTGTAAAAAAAAATAAAAGCTAAACTATTTTATTAACACTTTTTAAAATTCAAAATGAAATTATAAAGTTGATTAAAATTTAAATTTTTATTATAATCAACCCTATAAAATATGTTTAAAATCAAATTTACTTCTTACGATGCATGTCGAATTTTTTAATTTTTATATCATGCATTAATTGTTAATAAAAGTTTATATTTATATGTTTAAAGTTTAATTTCCTTTTAACACGTAAAATATATAAGTACAATTTTTTAATTTTATTAAATCGACGTACATTACATATGCTACTATGTAAAATTTTAAAGAAATAAAAATTGAGACTAATTGAAATTTTATTATCATTATATATCATGTTATTTGGATAATTATAAACTTTTAAATTTATTCATAAAATAAAATTATTTAATTGCAAAAAAAGTTATCAACTAAAAGTTTTAAAATTTTTCATCAATTAATATAATATTAGAATAGGTAATGCATTAAATTATCAATAAAATCAAATAAATTATTTCATTAATTTTTATAAATTATTTATTGGAAAAATAGATATATGATTCTTAACGCACACAAATTTTGAAATAATCAAGCTAAAGCTTAGAAGATTGCATCATCATTCATCAGTTTTGTTAAATTTCCAAAATCAATCTTATCGTATCTTTAACTATTACTTCACGTCAAAAGTTGCTGCCTAACTACTTCGTTGCCAAAAGGGATATAATTTCACAATCAAGAAAGAGAAATAATTTCACCTAATAACTCTTACTATTCACTAGTACTTCATTAACCTCACGTAATGTTTTTAACTAGAAAAACTTTGATTAAATTTTTTTATAATAACGACATACTCTACGTTACAAAATGTTATGTTGTTCGTTGTGAGAGCATCTCCTTACACGTGCATTAGACTAAAAGTATTTGCTTAAATAGGATCATTCTCTTATTATTACTAACAAAGTGTAACTATGTTGATATAATAACAAATCAAATTTTATTTAAAAATTAAAAACTAAAAATAAAAATAAAAATCAAATAATCTTTAATAGGTTTTGAAAGTATATTCCAAAGTAACTTAATTTAGTTGATTAATCAAATTGTTGAGAGTGCATCTTCTCATTGAATAGTTGGCAGCCAGGACGCATAATCTGCCAAAGAGATCAGACATTAGGAAACAAAGTTCTGGATCCAATTTGTCAAAACAAGTCTTATATATTAATCCAGGACAGATTGGTTGTGAATAAGCTCTCCTGTTGCACCGTCATTGTTACGGAAGATTACATGGCACGAATTGACAAATCGAGGCTAACCAAAACCATAAGTCACCGCTTTCTTTACTAGTTAAACGGAAAAAGACCATTTGGTTTTCTTTTTTTTTTTTGGTTGTAGTTTTTTATTTTATTTTTTAATTTTAATTTCTTAAATAAAAACAAAATTTGTTAGGTTGTTAATATTAATATAGTTATATTTTTTATTATTGATGATAATTACATATTAAATAAAATTTAAAGATAAAATATTTTAATCGATTAAATTTATTTTAATCTCTTTTATAATATTTAATAATAAATTTTTATTTTTAAAATAAATTATTTTTATTTGAAATTTGAAATTTGTATATTATGAAGATATTTTAAACTTAATTATATTTATCTAATTATAAAATTATTAAATTAAATTATTGATATTTTTAAATAATTAATTAAATATATACTATTAAATTAAAGTATTCATAATTTTTATTAATAATTAATATATCAAATAATTAAATAATATATATTTAGTTGCTACTATACCAGATTATGAAAAATAGAAAACAAAAAACTAATTTTTTTAGTTTTCATAAATTTCGAAAACTAAAAGAAATCAAAACAAAAAATAGAAACTAAAAACTCAAACAAATAAGTTATTATACTAAATTTGAAAGCAAAACACAAAAATAGAAACAAACAGGTCCTAAATGTTAAAGATTATATTAGCATTAATAATTTCCTAATTCATCGGATTAACTTTGGTATAATGTAAGCCAATCAACAACATATGTTTTCTTTAAATGTAGAAAAATATTTAAACGAACAATATCATACGTGACATTTATGGTTTGAGTTTTTATTTTTTAAAAGATCTAATAAAACATTTAAGTCTTGTGGTGATATTTCTTATTGAGTTATTTTTCAAATAATATATTTGATAATTAAATAAAAATTTGTGGGATCATACAAGTTAATAAAATATATGGCAAATTATATTTAAATTTTTTTATTTTTTCTCATTTCATAATATTAGTTAAAACTACACAATATATTAATTCACTACAAAATCAGTTGACTAATAATGAGGAATTTTGTGCAGAATGATCTACTTTTCATCAGCCAAAGCCACACTTTATATACAAGCACAAACAAGTACTTTTAACTAATCCTAGCTTCCCAGGAAAGATATATGACTAAATATAGATGCAAAATATTATAGAATAATATTTATCTAATATGTTTCCTAATACTTTCCTTTTAAGTTGGAGCATGAAGATCTCAAATGCCTAACTTTCTTCTTGCTCCAACTTGCGAGGAAGATAATGAAATTGTTATTTCATTAGTGATTTGGTAAAGATGTCCAATAACTATTGATATATACAAATAATTCATCTTCAGTCAAGATATCCAACATGTATTTCTGCTAACTAGGGAACTAGGAAACAACTTTTCTGGGCTACGTGCCATCTTAATGCCAAGGAAATATTTCAAAATGCCAAGTTCCTTTGTATGAAAAAAACCATTAAGATAGGACTTCAAATTGGCCACTACTTTATTGCGATTACCTATTACAATTAAATCTTCCATAAAAACTAGGACACATAACATAACTTCATCCCAATTATAAGTAAAAAGTGAATAATCAACATAACATTGCGTGAGCCCAAATTTCCTCAATGCATTTGCAAGTTTGGAGAACAAATTTTTGGGGGCTCGACGCAATCCATACAATGACTTGCAAAGGCGATAGACCTTGCCTGGATATGAAGCAACAAATCCAAAGGTAGCTACATTTACACTTTTTCATTTAAATCTCCCTGCAAGAAGACAATATGAACATCTATTTGATGCAATTCCTTTTTGTTTTTTGCAACTGTTATAGCCAAGAATGTATGAACAGTGCCATTGTAGATACAGGCACAAACGTCTTATTATAATCTAACCTTTCTATTTGATTGTTAACTGATAACGCCAAACGTGCCTTAAGCTATTCAATCATTTTATCTGAATTATATTTAATTTTATACACCCATTTGCAACCTATTGCTTTCTTTACCAAAGGCATAGATTTGATTAAACATGTCTCACTATTTTCAAAAGCTTCAATCTCCTTTCGCATGACTTCATGCCATCTTGGATTACATATAACTTCACCAAATCATACAAGTTTGGATTCAACAAATAGAGCTATAAAAACAACTTTATATCATTAAAAAAATTTATCATATTTCATATAATATGCTATGGGATATGTTTACATGAGGAAACTGTTGTAGTATATACGATGTGGAGGTCGACATATTTCACTATGTTGTCGCAAATATATTCACGCAAACATATAGGGAGTTGTTGACGTTGTTCACGATCAAGAACTACATCACTTATGTTATCACCTACTCCTTCTTCCTCTTTATTTTCTTCTTCGTTAACATCCTTCCTACTTGTATTTTTTCCTCCAGATTTTTCACCTTACTCAATATCATCAACACCCATAACACTATTTCTCCCCCTATTGTTAACATCTCTCCCCCTTTCACTAATGTTGACCTGTGATATATGCCCTAACGCACTAGTACTATGGGTTCATCCAATTCCTCATGTTTGTTCAATGGGACTACTATATCATCCACCATGTAGGATTGTTGAATAAGTCCTAATAAATCCCTATCGTCATTATTAGTCATCAAAATTTTAGAAAATGAAATTTTTTTCTCAAAAAATTCAACATTGCATGAAATAAAATACTCAATTATGATTCAAACCATACAACTTCCAACCATTTTTTCTATATGGACAACCTATAAACACACATTTATGGCTCCTAATTTATCTTTGTCTAGTTCTCTATGATGTGCATAACATAAGCACCTAAATGTACGTATGTATGCGTAAAAAAGCAAACGACTAAACAAAACTTCATAAGTTTTTTTCTATCATTTAACACTGATTAAATAGCCTACTGTCATAATGCATTTACCCTATAACTTGATGGGAAGATGAGCTTGAAATTGAAATGCACACCCTATATTAAGTGTATGATTATGCTTTTTCTCAACCCTCTTATTTTGTTGAGGAGTGTTAACACATAAAGGTTGGAACAAAATTCTATTTTTTTGCAAACCCTATCTCATTATCACTCCTCACAAACTTGATAGTTTTATTAAATTATGTTCAAGCCATAATTGGTACGTGTCATTAGGTATATACAAATTAATTCCTTATTTCACTTCCAATTTATTAAACAAATGTATTAAACAATGTAGTATAGAGCAAATAAGAGTTAATCCCACGAGGAAAGTTAATTTAATAAATTATTTTATTAATTACAATACTTTTAAAAGTGACAAGTACATCCTAATAATTTTACTTATATGAAAAAATTTATTAAAAAATATAAACATCATTAACACATTCACATAATTTCTTTTTTAACCATATTAATAATATATAACATATCATGTTTATTTTGAGAAAAATACATTAAACTATACTCATACAACTAACTTTACATAGAAATATACAAGAAATTCAAAACTAAAACAATTATAATTATGAAACCTATGTTGAGAATTTAAAAGTGCATTTATGCATCATATGGCATTCACATATATGTGAATCATGTTGTCACTCATTAAAATAATTGTACATATATTCATTGACATTTTTTGGGTATAAGTGATTTTTAATGTGATTAAAATGTGACTTGTGGATTAACTGTTTTGAAAATTGAATTGGTGTGAATTAGAATTATTTTTGTATTTTTGGTAACATTTTGAATATTTTGGAAATTTATCGAAAAATTTGGGGTATTTTAGACTAGGAAAAATTTAGAAATAAGAAAAAAATGGAAGTGTAACAAATGGACTAATTATGGATTGACAAATGGACCTATTAAGGTGTGACAAGTGGACAAATGGCTAAGAGACAAATGGTAGCATAACTAGTGGGCAAATATAACACATGCATTGGAGACATGTGTCAAGACTCAAACGAGACACCTAAGTTATGTTTTTGGGCAAGGAAATTCTTAATTTTGGAGCTCCTTTTTTTGTTTTATTCAGAATACTAAGGTGTTCGATTCCAGACTCTTCGCTTTATGGATGTTAGTCCCCGTAGATATATTGATTTTGACATTTTAGACAATCTAGGATTCAAAGACAAGGTTAAGAATTTGATTCATAAAATTCAATGGGACAAATTTATTAATTTTGATTATATTGTGTATAAAGAATTAAACCTTGAATTTTATACTACCTTAGAATTTGCATCGCTGGATTTAACTAAAATTTGGTTTCGATTAAGGGGTTAACCTTATCATTTGAATTACGATGTTTTGGCCCGAAATTGGTTGATTTCCTCAATCAAACATAATTGAAAAACATAATGATTTTTGTTCCAAGATGTATTAGAAACATTTAACAGAGTTGGATAACTTTGATGTTCGAAATGCTTATAATAATGTCATTCTTACTCCTGAGCATTTTTTACTGCATAAGTTTATATGCCAAACTGTTCTTGATAAATTGGAAATGGTGAATGGGCAATAATGTAAAAGTTTGTACAATCACCCATATTTTTCAATTTATAACTACTGCTCTTAAAAAGAAAAGTATTTGTTTTGGCAAGAGATATACTATTACCACGCTTGTTGTTTACTATGGTGTTGACGTTGAAGGACTAACCATTGTTTTCCTTGAGTTTTTAAATCACACTCACTTAAAGCGGGCTAAAATCTTGTCTATCACATGGAACTTCGAGATATTAGTTCCAAAACTCATGTTAAACACAGGGTAGGACAAGCTAGTTCGAGTTTATACCAGCACAATAGCAACCTGAGTGCTCAACACATGAAGACGTAAAAGATGATGAAAAGGTTGGGAGGAGGTTTTCAATTTAGTCTTTGATAATAACAAACTTCTGAAGGAGATGGTGTAAGAACAACAATGATAGCGATGTGCTATTAAGAAGATTTACAAGTACTTTGCTACATAAGGTGTTCACATTCCTTCTCCAACACCAACACCAACACCACTTAGATCTCCATAAATGGTTTCGTGCTCTTAACCTTTTCTTTTATTATTTCTTGTCATTTTTATTTTCATATGTGTGTTGTCTATTTTCTCACATTGGGACAATGTGTTGTCTAAGTTTGGGGAGGTTTGTGCATTATCATGTCATTGTATGTGAATTTTGCATATCATATTATGGTAACTTTTGAATTAGGTTGATATTATGTGAACATTTTGTTGCATATGTACATTATGAATTATGTGAATGTGTCAATGGCAAGAATTTGATCGAATTGGGTTAACTTTGAACCTAATTATTTAATTTGTAAAGACATATCGATTTGTGAATTTTATTTTTTAAGTTTTTTTAGGATGAATATGCATTTTAATTAAGATACGACACCTATTTTATACACTTTAAGGAAAAAAATTTATACATTTATAGTTAGGAGTGAATTGAATTGGTCAGCATTACTACTAACCTTTTATAAGAATAATTGACTAAAAAGGAATAAGGTAGGCTAAGAAATTAAACAAAGGAAAAGAAAAGGAAGTATGTGTTAAATAAATAGTTATTTCACTGGCCCTTTTTGAAAAAATTTGGGTTCAAAATAGAGCTGGTAGCCAGTTGGGTTTATGATGTAGTTGAGTAACCTGGGGCATTCACGACAAAATGTTTATCTTTATGTTAAAAGGCTAAAATGACATTCCAACCAAGCTAAATAATAAAAAATAATCTAGTTAAGTAATCGGGGGATATTCATGACAAGGCATTTGTCTTCACATTAAAAGACTAGGTTAACGTTAAAAAAAATAAAAAAAAAAATGGTTTTTCGATAAATAAGACCTGCTGATCTTTGAATATAGCAAGAATTGTTATGAAGGGATACTTAGTGATATTTGCATTTTCTTGATTGATTACTAATTATAAATGTATATGTGCAAATGCCTTCAATGTATGAATAAGGTGTTAATGTTTTGATTGATATGTATATTCAATTCAAAGCGATTAAACATAAAAGGAATAAGTTAATATATTGGCACAATTTTAAAGATTCATTTTTTAGGTTAAATTGATTACATAAGATTTAGTGCATTGTAACATTATTGCATATTGCATGATTTCTGTGTCTTGTTAGTTTGTTTATGTTTTTGTCTTTGTTTAAAGACAAGAAAAAGTTTAAATGTGGGATGTTGACAAGTAAAATTTATACTATGCTTTTGATATGAGTTTTAGTATGTTTTTAAGTGTTTGTTAGATGATTGTCAAATGTATAGGCTTAGAATTGTGTTTATGTGAGTGTTTGTTTATATTCTAAGTATTTGTGTAGTTTAAAGCATGATTTCAATATTAATTTTACTTTTAAAAAGTGTTTGATGTGTTTATTAGTGTTAGAAATTAGATAATTGAAGAACAAGGAAGATGGACATACATGTGGTTGCATGGGTAGGGTCAAAATTGTGACAAAGAGAAATTTCCCAAGGTCACGACGGTGACATGAGACTTTCTAGGCGTGGGTTTTCTCATATGTTTTGGGATTCGGGGGCATTTTTAGAACCGATTAAAGTGGAAAAACCTAGTTACATCCCTAGAACCCCAATACACTATTTAACAATGTTAAACGCAGCAGCCAACACACCCAAGTGGATCAAACAAGGAAGATTAGTAAGAACATCCAAGAATTCCAGTTTTCGAGATCAAGACCTAAATAAACTTTTTCTTCTTTTGCTTTAGTTATTTCATCAATCTAGATGTGTTCCGAATTCTAAGATGTTTAACATGTCAATAATTTCTAAATTCCATATAAGGGTTTATTATGAATCTATTTTGTGACTTTAATTATTATTGATTCAATACATATTTTGGTATTTGTGATAATTTTTCATGCTTATACTTGACAATAAATCGAGAGAGTGAGTCATAAGTAATCATAATAGATTGTGCAATGAGAGTTGGTAGTTTAATAAGTGCTGCAATTATCAAATTAATAGTCATTTGAAGAGAGATCTTGTATGAGAAATTAATTATCCAAAAGATAACTTCAGACTTAATTTAAAACGTTAGGAATAGGTTTGTGAATCGAGATGTTGTAAATCTGGAATTTTTGGATTCAATTAAGGTTAATTGTTTAGGTCTTGAGAGAAAATAATTAATACATTAGAAAATCTAGGATCAACACATAATTGGATGAATAATAGTGGAAACAAAATATAGAAAGAATAAGTCCTAAGCACTTATCTTTGACCAAACCCTAAATTAATTAGGCAGCTCACTTCTTGTTTGATTTCATTGCTTTGTTTTATTATTCTCTTTCAATTTCTGTTATTCATTTTTATTAAAATCAATTTCTTTTGACCTTAGACAAATTTAGGTTTGATTTGGTTCTCACATAACTCTCGTGGGAGCAATAACTTTCAATATTATAAGATACGATGTGTATATTTGCAGTGTATTGGGAGTTATATTATATATAGAACTTGCTTAATATATGTTTCCCCAAGAATGGTAATGACTTTACAACTCAGCGAATTATCTATGTTTTTTTTCTTTTTCCTAAATTTAATTTGATCTTCATTTCTTTTCCTTGTTTTTGGTGAAAATCTAGTGCAAACCATAATGTGCATTTTGGGACTGGGAATTAATTCATGCCGTTCTTTGGACTTGTGTTATAATTCTTAACATATTAGAATTTGTAATTAATCTATTAATATTTATTAAAAATAGATAAGATTTTATTTAAATAAATCATATTATGTTATTAAAATTCAATAATTTTGGTTAAAATTATGTTTAGAAAAGGAATAAATTATTAATATTGCAAATATATCATTGAAATTAAAAATATAGATTAATAATTTGTTAAAATACAAAATTATTTATTTTACTCATGTTAAAGTGTTAGTTGAATAATATAAATATTTAATAGAAGCAATTAATATATTAATATATATTTGAAATAGATAAGTATTTATTTAAATAAAATATATATTATGTTATCAAAATTTGTGCTTAGAAAAAGAAATAAAATTTTAATATTGTTAACATATAATTAAATTATAATAATTTATATTAATAATTTATCTTTGAACACACAAAATTACTTACTTTAATTTTGTTAAAGTGCTAGTTTAATATTATAAAATATTTAATATTCAATTTCAAAATTTGTTTTTACATTAAATTCACTAAAATCTCTTGTGATTGACATTTATTTATTTTAATTATCACATTAAAAAAAATTAGTATTACTTCCTATAACATTATTTTGCACAGCTGCATTCGTCATATTCAATTAAATTTTTATTTAGTTTTATTCAAAACGATGTAATATTGGATTTATTAAGTTTTATTGTGATGTTATTTTAAAGTTGTGAGTAGATGAAGAAGTAATGAAATACGATAGGGGAGTTGTTTAATTACTAGGAATAAATAATGAATTTTAAAAGTCAAAATTATAAAGTGATCCAGCATAATTAATCGTATTCTTTATTTGATATTTAATTTCCATATATATATTATGAATTATAAAGATACCATAACAGGAGAGTTGTGCCTTTCATATTATACCGAAAGGAAAATGGTACCAAACTGCGTTGCACTATATTGGGTTGTTGTACCGGGTGTAATCAATGTTACCGAATTAAATTTGGTATCAGATTGAGTTTTTGTATGATATTGTACTGGTACCGGTCAATACCGGATATCATTTGGAGTAATTTTTTAAATTTATAAAATGGTCTATAAATTTTTTTAAAAATATAAAATGGTCAATTGTTATATTGTATAGTTGTATTATATATTTTTAACTCTGTCTCTAAAAATCAAAATAATAAATAATAATCACAATTAATAAGAAATAACAATAATTTTAGATATTTCACATATAAATAATAACCACAATTTATATGAAAAAGACAATTATTATCATATACATATAAAATTACGAACAATATAAAGTATTTAAAATATTACAATTTTAATTTTCATTATATAATAAATAATACTTAATCTCTATATTTTTCAAAATTTCCGGTACTGACCAGTATGTGGCCGGTACCGATTGATATTTAAACTCGATACCGAAAATCAATGTTTCGTACCATTCTCCGGTCGGTACAGCACATACTCCCTGGTACCGGCTAGTATGGTACGGATTTCATAATCATGGGTGTACTACATAATTTCATATTATAGATGATATAGTAGTGAAAGTTAAAATATTGGAAAAATACTATGTAAGAATTGTAAAATTGAAAGTAAACGGTTAAATTGGAAAAAATGTATATTTTTAAAAATAAAAACTTTTTAAATAATAGTTTTTTAAAAAGTATTTTTAAATAATTGTTAGCATGACTAAAAATGAAATGTTAATATTAATAAATTATAACATTAAATTAAAATTAAAATTTAAAAATTATTTAAAACAACATTTAAAATTGACAAAGACATTTAATATTGACAAACATAAATATTATATCATATTAATATATCAAATTAATACCAATTTTAGTACGTTATTCACAATATTTATACTAGTTTTAACTAGTTAGTTCGGTAATTAATCATGCTCATTTTTTGTTAAAGTTTCCATCCTTTTTGTTGCATCCAATAAAAAAATGCAATTAGAGAGTATGCTTAATTTTATCAATCATTTTGTAAATCAAAAGTAGAAATTGAAAATTCCGATAAGAGAAGAAAACGTCACACAAAGGAGAGAATACTTTGTGAGAAAGAGGGCAGATCGGTCTTTTTCTCCAAATAAGGCATGTTTCCCTGAAAAACGGTAACAACACGTGATGATTGTCAATTTGCAAGAAGTTTCGCGGACGGTGCATTCTACGAGCGTCATAAGGGTTTTTGTTTGTAGACACCGTCAGTCATTTAACCAAACGTTATCTACGTATTAATTTCAATATTCAATAAGGTTGACAGGACATTCTTCTTCTTTGAAATCTTACCAGCTTCCGTTTCAATGGATTTTGAACAGAAAATGCCCAAAGTTGAATTAATTATTTTATTTGTTTCAACTTGGAGCCTGCGGAAGGTGGCGCGATGATGGTGTTTATATTAATTTATGAACTAAGATTAATGTCACGTTTGATAATGACGTAATTCTGATTACATTGCACTAAGTTATTCTTTCCTCCACTTAATAATTAAATAATGCATGACATCAATAAATAGATAAATATGAAGCTCTTGTATTGTATTGGGACCAATTGTATAGCAAATTATCTAAGGCTAACTATGACTATTGTTACTGGCAATTTTTTCAAGCGCAGTGAAAGTAGAATATTTTTGCTAAAGTTCTTGTGTGACAATCAAGCTTAAGTCTTAAAGTTCAACTCAGATTTTCTTTGGTGATCGTCAACCAATAGTTTAGTTTGTTTTTAAAAACATCCTATCTTGTATTTAAGTGTTTCCCTCCACTCTCACTACACAATTATTTTGCACAAATAATAAAAAAGGACAAGCAAAAGAGTTATGACAAGTTAACATTTTATTGGTCAAATCTTCAAGATACAATGCAAAGGAACTCGAGTTTCTTCTAACTTGAAGAACTAGACAAGAACACTGCTAAAAAGAACTCCCTATTTGATGCTCTCTCAAAAACTATCTTTTAAATCTCTCAACTCTCTCACAAATGATTAAAAGTATGCCATTCTACACAAATGAACTACAAAGGAATTCTTTCTATAGGTTTACAAGAACTTAGGTACTAAATAAGCTAACTGCCCACTTTCTCCATTAATTCTACCAAATCAGTTGGGAGTTGCTACTTCTTGTTGGACCCCGTTTCTGGAGCCCAACATCGGACATGGGATCATGAAGCTTGAGTGTATAGGGAGGCTTAGAATTGGAAAATTTGAAAGAAGAATTCTTCGGAAGCAAAGGCGGGTTTCGCCGTGACGAACTGTGATTTCGCCGCGGCTAACATATGCGAATAAACCTCACTGACCCTTCAGGTGAATTACGCCGCAGCAAATAAGTATAACTTCGTCGCGGCGAAGTCGCCACGAGAAAATCAGAATTTCCTTCGAGTGAATTACGTCGCGGCGAACTTTTGGCTTCGCCACGGTAAAAACCTCTGTGATAGAACCCACAACCCAAAATGTCATATCTTACCACATGTCAACTTAAAAACCACAACCAAGTTCTTAAAAACTTAATCTCATTTCCATAATCGAATACTTTGCGAAAACAAGAATAATCATAGACAAATCCAAACATATATTTCATTAATATCAAAAGTAAGAGTTTTACAAAGGTTTAATGGCATTTCAAG
>JAOQMS010000008.1:38474811-38495420 GCA_027563885.1 Erythroxylum longipes | reverse complement strand
GAGCATGAGATTGTGTTTTCCTACTGATCTCACGTATACCCATTTCTATAATTCAACCCGTTATATGGAAACGGGATATTACATTGGGGAACTTGTTATTTGGGTGTAATGTTGTCATTTTGGTTGATGAGTGAGTCTTTTGTCTCCCAAATTCTATATTCCTCTTCCATCTTTAATCAATATTTTTTTAATTTCTCAAAAAAAAAGTTCTACAAGTTTCATATCATTCATAATCAAAATGGTGTGTGTGTGTGTGTGTGTGTGTGTGTGTGTGATTATCATTATGTCAATTTAACTAATACAGTATAAAATGATAGTCTCAGTTATCTAACTTTGTATTCTTGACACCTATGTTAAGAATAAGTCACTCTTGATCTAACACATACAAATTATTTATATAAATTTAGATCAACAACTTTTATTCAAAAATCTATTTCTTATCATGTCATAGATATTGTGGTAATATTGGATACAAATTCAATATCATATACTTAAAGGAATGAATAAGAAATATATATGATCTCTATCATTTCTAGTATTGTCAAGAAAATTTATACAATTATCTTCTTCTAAGAGTAACTTTTATCGTATCTTAGCAAATGCCTTCAATTTTAGTTGTTATTTATTTTATTAGTAGGTTAAACTGAGAGAAATAATTGTTTTAGGATATTATACATTTTAGCTCTCTTTATCTAACCATTTGCATTATACTATTATGTCTTGACATCTATCTTACATGTTGCCTTGAAATATTTTGAGACATTAGTTAATTTAACATTTCATTATATCTTGTCACCTATATGACATTGACATATCTCTCAAACTTTGACATTAGAATCTTTATTAGAGATATAGCAGGATTGTATAATGGAAATGGAACTTTTCTTTCAATTTTTTAGAAATTTGGTTCACTAATACTTAGTATCAAGTATACTAACTAAAGATAATTTACTTATACTAACTAAAGATAATTTACTACTCAATACAATATAAATGTAAGAAAGCAAGTAGTTGATTATAATTCACAACAACTAAATAAGATTAGGAAGTTAATCATGTATTTATTTACTTTCACAATTTATTTAAAATAATTGCTCTCACTATTATTTAAATTTATTATAATCTCTCTAATAGGTTAGGATCTCATTTAAACTTATTTGGTGTTCAATTTGCTCAGAAAAAACTATACTTAAATATTGAATCTTCTTTATAACTGAATTGTTTATATGCGAGACTTCCTTGACCATTGGCTTATCAATTGACATGGCTATTGTAGTTGGAGTTAATGGGCTTAAGTGATCACTTCATCAAAGGTATAGATAGGTTCCTTAGATTTATTAGTTCAATCTCAAAAAACTCACTTATCTCAAAGATGTTTTTCTTACTTTCCAACTCTTTTATTTTTGTTTTAGATTTGGTTTCCACCAATAGGAAATATTGATTGAATCTGGTAATTCTTCCAAGTGAGATTCACAATTATTTATCTAACTAACTTCAATATTTTATATATCCTAATCTCTTAATTGCGGTCGTTGTCTTGTTCATATAAATTGATTTTCCGAAAACGCTGGTAAGATAACTTAAATCTTCTATACACTAATGCTCTAAAAGTATAATATTAAAATTGAGCCACAATAGAACTACTCATTGTTCTGTCTTTATCTAGCTCAATCTCATTTGTCACTTCTTTTTAAAAAAGGATTTTTTTACCTAGATTTCAAGGTCCAAGCTCAAAGAGCTTCATCATTTCAAAATCGCATGAGAATCTAAATAAAACATATTTGAATCATTAAAATAAGAATACTATAGCTTGTATCTTGTTCGAAGTGTTTTAACCCATCTTTGACCCAAAAAAAAAAAAAAAGGAAGGCTTTTTATCTAGAAAGAAAACAACTAACTCTCATTGCCATGAGAATCTGCCATTGAGATGCTTTGAATTCGAGGGCTTTCATTGATGATGAGACCACTAACTCTCCATCGGATGAATATATCTCAAGATATCATAAGGATTCTCGTTTCCTAACACCTTTCACAACAAAATCTTATCATTTAGACCACCGCGAGGGGTCTCAACATGCGGATTTAACACTCTTCCTTAGGCTTACCGCGAATGGCCGACAAATTATTAGGGGAGAAATTTCTAAGAGGGAAATGAATAGTAAAAGAACAGCTTTTGGGTAAGCTAGCTTTAGAATGAGAAGCTACCAGATAAAGAATGACATAAAAAAATTCCGCAGGAGAAAAGGAAACCACTACAGAAGAGCTACAAGGCTTTCGATGAGACATAACAAAAAATTTAAAGGGGCGGGGAGAGTTCCACCCTTGGAATTTTTTCAATATATATATATATATATATAACAGTTTGGTTAATGAAAAATGAGGAAGAGACGACAAAGAAAGTTAAAGCTAGCAAGATTAGAAGTTAAAACTTGTATCCAACAAAGAGTTGATAGGATTGCGAGAAAGTGCTCCTAAAGAGTTCTATGTATTGAAAAATATAGAAAGGTTTAGAATAATGAAGATCGCTACTTATATTGTTCAGAAGGACAATTTTTTTTAACCTTTTTATTTAATCTTTATTCATACGGGGCTAAGATTGAATGTCCTATTTCTGTAACTCTTTTAAATACAAATTTTGTCCATCTCCATTTTGGTCAGCCTAGTTTTTCTCAATTAAACACGAGATAATTGACCAACCTATATGAATTCTTCCTTGCTATTGAATTCTCATCCCCTTGGACCTTTTTTCCCCCTTGTTCATACTATTGTTATTATTTGCCACTTTAAAAAGTTTGATTTAAATAATTTTATTATATTAGTTTTCTTAATTTAAATCCTATACGAAGAAGAGGAAAAATAGATAGTAAGTCTTTGAGTAACTGGTAAAGTAACTTCTTTAATCTCTTTGTAAAATATAAATGAAAGGTTGTATATATCATAACCTTCATCAAACCCTCGCAAAGTAGAAAGCCTTGTTTACTAAATTTATTAACTTTGACTTTGACATTGATGAAAAAGAGGAAAAATAAATTATATTTTAATTCAATGTAAAATTGAAATTCATTTAATAAACTCACATTTAATAATTTTTTGTTATTCATTGATTCTTTTAAGTATTATTTATAATATTTCCAATTAAAATGAACACTAAATCTAAATGAATATAAAATATCAATTGTTATGTCTATAACTAAATATCATTGTTTGTTGTATGACAATATATATATTTGAAATATTTTCTATATTTCCAAGATCATTGTTACGAATACCATATCGAAATAGATATTAGATTTGGTTAGGGTAAGATATGGTATTGAGTACTATTTCGAGTAATTTTTAGAATTATAAAATAGACAGTAAATTTTATAAAATTATAAAATAATCCTTTAATATATTGTGTATATAGCTTTTAACTTTATTTCAATTTTGTCTCAAAAATCATAATAATATAAATTTTATATAACAATTATCACATAGTTCTCGTATAAGCAATAATCACAATTAATATAAGAAAACGATTATTTAATTCTCATATATAAATAAAATATAAATAATACAAAATACTTAAAATATTACAATTAATAAATAAAATATGAATAATACAAAGTACTTAAAATATTACAATTAATTATATCAAAAGGCTAAACATTATATAAGAAGAATAATATAGGTCTATAAGCATAACAAATGAGTTCGTGTCAAGGAACACAATAAAGTGAAAGTGAAACTTAAAACAAAAATACTTATAGTTAAAAGTTTTATATTTATATTGCACATAAATAATTGAACATATAAATTAAATACAAGTAAAATAAAAATAAAAAACCTGAAACTTCTTGTAATGATATATCCACTCAAACTATATTGGCGTCAATTTTAATTTTGTAAGAAGTTCTCATCATTGAAAGTCTCACCATCACTATCATTCAAACTTATTACACCAAATAACATGTCAATACTTTTTTATCTAAAAGTATCATCTAAGTCATTCTCAAGTATAAAACATAATTCCTTAGAAACCTAACTCGCTAAAAGATAGATATGATCAAAGTGAATTAGATCTACAAAACTACTTGTTTTATTAAAAGTCCTAGTAAACAAATGAAATTAAATTATTAAGAAATTATATTCAACTTAATAATGATAATATACCTTTCTTAAAGTTTCAAGTTATATAGAATAAATACCAAATGATTTAATCTTTTGTGCTCCAATCTATTTCATTTTTTAATGAATGGATTCTAATGTGCTCCAATTCTTTTCACAACTATTTACAAATACACATGGACTAAGAATTTGAATTGCAAACTTTTACAATTATATAACACCACTTCTAAATTAGTTCTATCAAGTAATTGTAAGACAACAAAAATAATCTTATAATTAAAATAAAATAATGATTTAATTTTAAACAAGGAAAAAATGAAGAAATATATATTTGAATTAAGTTTATCTCTTTGATGTAATGCAATGAGCATCTCAAAATCACTGCACGCATCCTTGTATACCTTTATTTGTGAGCTAAAGAGATTTTGTATTATCTTATGTGAACTAATTATTGTAGTAGTTAATAGTATTTTTATGTTAACTTCATCTTTCTTTGTAAAGCCTAGTCTTAAATGGACACTCAAATTCATAAATTTCCCAATAGTAAACAATAGAAAGAAAATTTCTCTTTTTCATCTTTCATTGATGATTGCAAAGGTAAAGTGTATACAAGGAAGACATGCTTTTTAGATTGGCTTGATTACTCCATCTGCCCTCTCTACGACATCATAAAAGTAAATCAATCCTATCTTTTTATCTTATGTCAGTCATAAGATGTATTCTTACCAAGGGCTTATGAACTTGGATGACAAATTAACATTAAGACCAAATTCATGATCTTCAAGTATAATCTTAGAAACCTCCATTCTAGCATTAAACATAGGATGATGAAATGCAACTCACTTATTACTTATAAACATTTGTCTTAACTTCATTTAAAAAAACACTAAAGTGAAAAGAAATTATTCGCAAATATTGTAATGGAAAGAAGACACAAATTTTTTCCATTGATAGAATCCTTTATGATTAAATTTAGAACATGTTTATGATTATAGATGAACTTAGCTATTGTTCTTAATTTCTTTCTTTATAATTTCATTAATGATAGGAAAGTATCTAACATCTTCTATATTTTTTAGTATCAATTCAATACAATATGCAGCAAAAGGAGTCCAATAGAAAGAATTATACCTGTGTTGCAACTTTTTTTCAACCATTTTATAAGTAACGTCATTGTTAGTGATGGAACATATAATGTTTTAAGGCTAAATTTCATTCACAACTTCATTAAACATCTCTAATAGAACATTATTATCCAAGGTCAGATGCATCAATGGCTTTAAAAAAAATCACCCTTCACAAAATAAACAAAAATTGATAATATGCTCTTGTTTTCTATTTATCCAACCATCACACATAATTGAATACTTATAAGTTGCCCAAGTCATTCTTCTTTCATACTAATAATTTTCTATTTTATAAATAGAGCTACTTAGAAGATTATTCTATAGTCATCAATTGAAGAAATTTTATATCTTAGATCATAGGAGGCAATATCATCCACTATAAACTGGTAATAATAAAATTGAGCAATATTAAATGAAATATCTACATCATACCACCATCTAGTTATTTTCATATCCATATTGTGAGTTGCTTCTTTAGATTATAATACGCTACGAATTGAATGTTAAGCACCAAGAATTGTTCATGGAGCTAAAAATTTATATACCTTTCTTCATCTTTTCCTTAGTTTAGTTACAACAATCACTTCTAGTTGGATGGGATTATGTCTTTAACATTGTTACTATCATCTTAACTACAATAAAAAGAAAGTTCACTACTAATTTCACAGTATAGTCTTTACCTTCTTCTTTCTTTCTAATTTTGATAATCTTCAAGTAAAATTTGCATATATTATTTAACATCATGACTAATTTTCTTATAAAACTTTATATCATTTTTATCTTAACTAAATAATTCTTTAATTAGGAGATTTTTTTACCTTTCAAATATTTATTACAATACAAACAAATAATATAATTTTTCGTACTAAGAATCAATCTCACATAAATTCAAATAAGATCATCAAATCTTTCTTAAAAGTTTGAATTATAAAAAACACTTAAACTTTCTTCTATTTATCTATATCAATAAAAATGAAACCAATAAGCAAAAGTCAGAATAAAGTAAAACAATTGCAACAATAAATTAATGTAATAAGCCGAAGAGATCTTCACATAGATGTGCAATAAATTATATAAGACTAGATAGCCATCAAGACTACTTCAGACGTTTAAAGAAGCCGTTGTATTATTTTATATATACTTTTAGAGCGGTCGGTACGAAGTTATTACCTTCAGCTTAGACTTCCATAACTGTCGGGTGACCTAACGCAACTTAAGAAGAATGCGGAGGCAGACAGCTTCAACTTCTTCTTTAATTAAGATTTGACTTTTTTAATTGATTTCTTCAAACTTTTAGTATTTACAAATTTTATTTAGTAATTTACGACCAATACTTTAATTTGGTATAATATTATGACATTCAATATCATCCGATGCAATGAGAAATAAAAAACTGTAAATGTCATGAAAAAAAAATCTCTTGGAACAACATTGATAACTAATCCTTGGTTATGGTTTGGAATTACTGGGGTTGTACTTTTGTTAAGAGTTAAAAAAAAACAAGTTAGAAAATCGAAAAGAGAAAAATGGTGCACCACGTTGTATGACAGGGTTTTGTTTTGTCACCCATTTATGATTGAATTGCTGTTCATGGCCTTGGAGGCGTAGAAATTTGGAGTCATAGCGATCAATCCTAACCACTTTATAGTCGCGGATTCCCTACCGACAAGATGAGCTAGCTTTAGCGCAAATAAATATTATTAAAATATAGATAGGCATCGTCACTCCATTTTCGATATTTATGACAGTAACGTAACTCAATCTTCACCACAAAAAGTGGGTAGTTAAATCTACTAAAAAATATATAATTTACAGGCGATGGTGACAGTGATTAATTTTTTATAATAGTTTATTGAATTAATTAAATGTCCCACGTGAATCACAACCACACACAACTCCAAATTCAATAAGCGGAACCTATCTTTTCTTTTTCAAAAAAAAGACAGGTTGAGAGAAATGACGACTTAGAAATTGTTGCAAAGATTTCAGACATTGATATCAGAACCATTTTTCGTGTTTTGGTTAGTGATAACATTGTCTTTTTATAAGTAAGGAGAGAGTTCAATAGTTATAGAAACACTACCAAATTACTATGTACATCTATCATCAATTTTGTCTATATTTAGCTACCTTCTAGTGTTAAGCGTGTTTTGTCTAATCATATTAAAAATTTAGTTGAAATTACCCATATTCTTGTAGAAAATCGTATTTATGAGTCTTTTTTATTTTTGTTGAGCCCTTATAGTATCTATTTTTGTAATTGTTCTTGGATAAAAAGTATACGTACTATTTTATCTACATCCAGACCAAAAGTCAAAGAAATAATCCAAAACTTTAGCTTAGATCCCACAACCATACACATCTACATGTACAAGCCATATACCTTGTTCTCATACTTCATGAAAGAAAGAGAATACCAGCTCCAACCAGAATATCTCTTTTATACAATGCCTACAAATCATACCAGAATGCTTTGATTGGTTCCTTATTGATTACTATCAACAATGAAAATGTCATTCTAACAATAGCACATAATTTCAACATCAGGTTGGATGATCCCACTTTGTCTGAACAACTACAAGTTCAGATTCAGATCACTGGAGCAAATCAAAATTCTACAGCCATCATGACTACCTTACGTCATTAGATGATCTATCGTCTGTAGAATTAAGCTTTGGACCTCAACTTTTTAAATTCTACTTGGGATGTTCTTTATATGGTTGTTGATCGTTCCAATGATCAGACTACTATCATCCAGATCCCGAAGCAATTACCAACTGTGGAACTTAAAATTTTGATACCTATTGAATGGATCACCAACTACCAGAAGGTGTTTCATGCTCTTCATCGACACTCTTTTCATATAACCACTCCTCCAATTCTAAAGACATTAAAAGATGGAACGGTGAATTCTATTTATGCAAAGCCCAACGAAGATCCATCTGGACCTTCTACATCTGGTGTTATATTTCTAATTCAGCCCGTATTTTCTCATATGGAAGGTAAAGTTGGCCATCTTACCCATTATAAAATCTAATGTATATCTAGTCTATGTAAACCATCATCATGGACACTTTATATGGGATGTTGACCCATTTATGTGTAAACCTGACTGTAAAGTCTGTCTTAACCTTGCGTCAGATAATGATGATGATGATGAGCGATATTCCAAACGAAGGAAGAAGAACAAGTCTAAACCTTGTTGTATGCCTTCTTAATAGTATCATCCACACAAGCATGATTCAGATCCAGATGATTCCAGCAAATCTAGTAGTCTACTCATAGACAGATTCAGATCTAGATCTCTTCGTGAGATGTTGAAATCTTCTACCTGTCAGCCTAAGCCTGCAATTCCTGTCCTTACTTTTACTCCTATACCTTGTATGATGGTTAAGTTATACGAAGAAGAGTTTCCTTCTTTACATAGGAGTACAGATGAAACAACTAGGGTTGTCTCTAGGCCTTATATTCGAACTACAGGAATCACTTCACAAGGAACACTTGTCTCAAATCCTTTTGATTAAGTTCTTAACTGGCAAACATCAAATGCAATAGCATATAACAAAGTCCTTAGAAGAATTGATTCTACGTTAGATGAAATCAGTCAATAGACTCATGCTACTCAACATAAAGTTAATGTCATCTCTAAGCAGATCCAATAATTGTACCACTCATACAAAACTCAGATCCAGCAACTTGACACTGATCTTCGACATTATATTGCTACTCAGTATTTTGGACCTTACTTTGATGTCAAAACTAAAAACTTAGGAAGATACAAGGAATTGTGCAATGCATGGAAGCTAATATGCAATTTGCACGGTTTAAGACTTTATATAGCTCATCCTCTATAGTATTCAAATATACAGCTAGTATACACTCCTTCTCTGTATCAGATGTATCAAGACGAAGCTGACTATTCAAAGGTGTTCAAGTTCAACTATCCTTTGATCAGACATCATATCCATCCTCATGCAACTCAAGCTAAAACTAAAAAGACAAAATTAAAGCCAAAGCCTAAACAAGTTCCTTAGCCATTACCTTCATATTCTAAACCTGAACCAGTTAACTAGTGGAGTAAACCGTTACAGATTCATAGCTCCCACTTCTCCACCGAAGTCTCAACCTTCCACCTCTACTGGGAAGGATAAAGTGCCTTTGATAGAGTTCATAGCAACTCTTTCACCTACACTTGCTGCAGAAAATTCCTCTGCCCAATCAGATAATTCAGAAGCTTGTTTTGAAGTCTCTGTCCCGATGTTTGAAATCTCTGCAACAATTTCTGAGTCATCATCTGAACATATCTCTGAACCATCTTCTGATTCCTCAGCACAGCTAACTGATCTATCAAACTTAGCACAAGTTCTGATGACTATACCTAAACCTACTGAAGTTGAACCAGATATAAGTGAAGTAGAATCCACAGGTATTAAACCTTTCAAACTTGCACCAGCACCACAAGCAGCACCATCTCA
Organism: Erythroxylum longipes; assembly: GCA_027563885.1. Lineage (NCBI taxonomy): Eukaryota > Viridiplantae > Streptophyta > Magnoliopsida > Malpighiales > Erythroxylaceae > Erythroxylum > Erythroxylum longipes. The sequence goes on along the minus strand of JAOQMS010000008.1, from coordinate 38,485,711 downwards.
ACCAGTTACACAAACTAAGTCTACTTCAGGATCTTGGTTTACTTTTGATGATCTTCCCCCAAAGAAATGGAGAGATCGCTTGTATGAATTAAGTGCATGGATAGATCTTCAAATGACAAGACCGAATAAACCTTTATAGGATATTTTGTCTGAGTTTACTTTTCATTTCACTGGTACTTTGCAAGAATGATGGCAAAGTATTGATAACTATCGAAGACTTTAGTATACCTAAGTCACTATAGCTGGACTCTTCTTGGAATAATTCATAAAGAATTCATTGGTGACTTTTAGCTTATTAATAAGCAGATCCGTCAAGAGTATTTTGCAATGAAATGTTGTTCACTTGACAAACATGATTTACAGAAGCATTTTTAATGTATGAAGATATCTTTTGAATGGATGAGATGATGTTAATCTTCGATATACTTTTATCTAATCCCTTCCAGATCAACTACAACCAGAGCTACAACAGACCATTGTTTCTTTTCAAAGAGATATTGCCAATATATCTCTTGGAGAATCCTACCAGCTTGCTTTAGCCTCTCTTGATAAGTTTTGTGATCAACATGTCTTATTCAAGAGCATCGTTAAAGGTGGTCCACTTCTCAAACAGGCTTGCAAGAAGCCTTATGTTCAAATTAAGTGCAAAGACAAAAAGAACTGTGATTGTAGCAACAAAAAGAAATCTCATCACAATCATGTCTACCATCGACAAAAGTTCCGCAGACAAATGGAAGGTTACAAGCCTTTTAGGAAAAACTTATATGAGAAAAGATGGAACAAAATGAAAGTTTGTTTGCTTCTTTAAGAAGAAATCCCATCATTTTTAGAAAGTTGATCGATGTTTCCTCTGTGGACATCCAAGACATTTTACACAAACCTGTCCTCATAAAAGTAAAAAAGATATCATGTTACTCCAGTCCAACGACCATATGTTCAGATCCAACTCTTTAAACAAGACAAATACGATCGACCCATCAAAGCTATTGGATTTATGGATACTGAATCCAGCCGTATGATTATGAAGCCCAACATTTTACCTTCTGCGGTATGGACCTCACATGATGAGTACTTTACTACTGTAGATGCAATTCATTTATGATCAGGCTAATTACAAAGAGAAAGACCAGAATACGATTCTTTTCACAGTGTACATTTTAGACTAAAGTGCTTGGCGGCAATCTACCTGGCTCAGATATTCTCATTGGTATAGATGTATACAACAAAGCCTCACCTTTACAGATCCTACCTATAGGCCTCAAGAATCGATCATTTTACAGTCCCTACACTGAAGTGAAAAATGTGTTTGAACTTTCTCGAGTTCCTACACCATATAAATCGTTAAGAGATAAACTGTTAAACTACTATTCTGAATCACATGTACAGTTTTCTCATCCATATCCTCTTTAGAAAAATGTTGACTTTTTTATAAGTTTACCTTTCAAAAAAATGAGGATATCCATCCCACAAAAGCTACATATACAGGGATGAACCTTGATGATCTCAAACTTTCACAAGATGCGTGTGTTATCCTTCTGAAGCAAGGACTTTTTGAGCCCATAAAATTGGATTGGGCCTGCCAGGCATTCTATGTGAACAAACGTTCAAAACAAAAGCGTGAAAAAAGAGATTGGTAATTGATTACAAGCCTCTAAATGCATTCCTACAAGATGACAAGTTTCCTCTCCCTAATATTGGTACTTAAGTATTATTTTTAAAAGAAGTTGTTGTCTTTTCCAACTTTGATCTTAAGGCAAGATTTTGGCAATTGGGTGTTCACCCAATTAAGTGGTACAAAACCGCATTCTGCATTTCCAATATACAACACCAATAGACTGTTATGCCATTCGGGCTTAAAGTTGCCCTATTAGTGTTTCAAAGAACCATGAACAAGATCTATGAGCCTATCCTCAATGGTGCAATAATCTACATAGATGACATTCTCCTATTCTCAAAGACCTATGAAGAACATCAGGCCTTACTTAAGCAATTCTTAGATCTTACTAAACAGTATGACATCATGCTTTCATTCTCTAAAAGCATCATTGGTACAAAAGAGACTGAATTTCTGGGTATGCATTTCAAAGATGTATTCTACCAGCCTGGTCCACATATTGCACAAGAGCTGTTACTCTTTCTTGATGAAAATTTCACCGTGAAACAAATACGATAATTCCTCGGAATTGTTAATTACATCCATGAATTCATATCACATATGATAACTTACACTTCATGCTTATCCAAGTTGCTCAAAAAGAATCCACTACCTTAGCATTTAGAACAAACAAAGGTTGTCCAACATTTAAAGCACATATGTCAAGATCCTTCACCTTTAAAAATTCCTGACAAGAGACAACGTATAATACAGACAGATGCTAGTGACTATTATTGGGGTGTAGTATCAAAGAAATCAATGACAAGCACTATTATTATGGTCATGCAAGTGGCCAATTTCGAACCTTTGAATGCCACAACCACATTAGTTACAAAGAGAGCTTAGCTGTTAAGAGAGATATTGAAAAGTTTGCTTTCCACCTCGCTCCTTATCACGTTGTCAATGAAATGGATAACACTTCATTTCCCAAGATTCTTGATCTACCCAAGAAATATCTTTCCAATGGTCAATTGCTTTGTTGTCAGGAATGGTTTTATCGTTATAAAATTTTCATTCATGACATTAAAGGTCACCAAAAAACACTTGCTGATTTTCTCTCTAGACCTACCAAACCTATCTTATTTCTTTCTTCTTTTTTGAAACATTCTATTCCTCTTTTTTGGCTCATGGAGTTTCCTAAGTTTGCAAAATTAAAAAAAATTCCCCTTTGTTTTCTAATCTTCCAACCACTGTTGCATACGTCCTTCCCCTCTTCATCAAAGTCTATTTTATTATCTTCATCTCACATTTCTCAAATTTGATATTTTACCCACTCTTGGTCATTTTGATGCTCTTGCTCCCTACAAACTAATACATCATCTTTATAATACTCTCCACGATGCTACCTTATGGTATCTTTGGGCTTTGTCTGCCTTATATGCTTGCTCTATCTCTCTATCACCCCTCCATGTTTATCGTCATTTATCTGATCCTACAAATGTCAATTCTCTTTTGTTGACTGTTTTAGAATGGTTTCAACCATTATCCAAATGGTGTGTGGACAAGTCTCAACTCTTAACTCATTATTGTTTATGGGACACTACTTTAAATGATCACAAAGTTTATGCCATTTATATCATACACCGTCCCTACGGCATGAGTAGTTCTGAACATTTGTATACACTCAATCATCTTCAACATTGGCAAACTACCTTTGATTGGTCTACAGAATGTACACAGTTAATGGCAGACTTACATTCTCTCTTAGACTAACTCAATCAATCCCCAAGCCTGTGTCCATCTAACATTTGTACGTCTCTTGGTCCATATTTTGGAGATATTGCTTTCCTCGCACCAATTCTTACTCCATCATTTGATTATTGGACATCAGTAACTCCTTCTAATGTTATCAACATTCGGCTGGTGAAGTTCCTTGCCCTACATATCGTCAGTCTACAGCTTCCAACACACCATCAAGCTTTATTCAAGACCTCGTTTCTATTTCTAGCCCATGGCCTTCTATTTAGACTACAACTGATATCGACCACATTCTTGAGCAAATTGACAATGATATGGCATTGACGGATGAATCTGATTATGACAATGACCTTCTTTAATACTCTAAAGTGAGACTTTTCTTTTTAGGTGTTTTCCTTTTAGAGTCTTTTGATGAAAGAGAATCTTTTTAGCCCACAAACTACTATGTAAAATTCCTTCTTACCATTTGTTTTTTAGATAATTGTTTGCTTTTTCAAAGTAACTTTGTGAAAGGTGTGATGATTGTACTTAAAGCTGCTTTCTTTTTTTAAAGTTATAATCAGTGTATCTTTTGAGTGTTTTACTTTCTTACCCTTGCTTCACCTATAAAAGCAAAGTTCCTCTTCCATTGTAAGTAGGCAGAAATTCATAGATTGATTTCAATGGATATTAATTTGTGTGTTTTTTATTCTCTCTAAGTTTTCATTCTCCTGAAAGCTTAAAGCTTGAGTAATGTTACTATTTGTCATTATACAGAGATAATTATGCTCTACACTCGTCTCTTCTAAGGATCTTGTGTATTAAACACAGTCTATGACTACATAAAATAATTCCGCTGTGAGATTAAAATTTAACGAAAAAAGAGTGTAAGTATTATTGCGACTATTATTTTAAAAAGAAAAAAAGAATTGTAAGATTGTCAAGTTCCTAAAAGAAAAGCTGAATGTTGTACTCCTGAAAAGAAGTGTTTTGTGTCTCGGCCTCTGAAACTTTCTGATGGTCACAAAATTCTTATGTTGTTTCACAGTAGTTTACTAGACAGTGCAGTAACCTACAATCCGATTTGGGTTAATCGACGATCTGCTCAAAGATGCTTTAGCTAATTAATTGTCGTAATTTCCTCGTGGACATTTGAGTTGGTGTTGGCATCCCTAACTCCCTTTGACCAAACTGCCCTATTCACTGTGAAGAGAATTGAACCAAAATTTCTCTGCTTTCTTCCACAATCATTCGTTTTCTTAATCAGAAAACATCAATTTTCGGTTTCCATTTCTGTTTTATGAACCAAAAAAGATATTATCATGGTCCGCAACCGACAACTTAAGATAAAACTCAAATGAACAAAGACATTATAGCAACAATGTAAGAATTGAAAAACATGACAAAGGACATATCTATCTTCAACATACCATGAAAAAAATGAAAAGAAGGGGAAAGAATTGTGAAAATCAACCCACCACTTGGAATTACCGTCCACTCCCTCTGCTTATCATGTCCTTGTACCTGATAATGGAGTCGAGTCTCTGCAACTTCAGTTGATGTTTAAACTTGTTAATGAAATCATCAGCCTTGGCATCCACCTCAGCATCATCAACCTCCGTCACTTTAGCCTTCCCCTCTCTGACGGTGGCTGGCCGACGAGATTCCACAACTTCATCTTCTTCAAAATGACCAAAAGCTGACTTAGCACTTGCTGATTTCTTCATTTTCTTTGCTAGCTTCTTGGGTATCTCGCCAGACGCAGGCTTTGTGTCGGATTTACACCTGCTCACATTGTTATTACTTTGGAGCTTTCTGTAAACATCTTCCATGGTCTCTTCTTCTTCTTCTCGGATTTGCTCACTTTTTTCCTCTTCATGGTCACTATCTTGTGCTGCTTCTTGCTCTTGATAACTTGGTTGTGTAGCACTCAAATGGGCGTATGATTCATGGGTTTTCTGTTCTGTGGTCAAGTAATTGTAGAGATTAATGGACCTGAGTCGTTGCAGCATGGAAGGAGATCTAGTGAGGGGCGGTTGTTGGCCGTGGGATTCTTGTGAAAGAGGTTCTTGAGAAGCAATGAGATGGGAGTCAAGCTCTGCAGAAGGCCGTTCATAGTTAATTGTGGTGGGTTCTTGAGATCTGTAACTGTAGAAGTTGATAGATTTGAGTCTCTGCAACATGGAGGGTGTTCTGCCAAGTTGGGGGCGGGCATGGGGTTGTTGAGCTTGAGATTGGTTTTCATGGTGGTCGGTGGGCTTATTGTTGGTGGCCAAGCTGGAGGTAATGGCGATAGTTCCGATCATAATATTGAGGAGGACAAAGAGGACAGTGGGAGTGAACCAACTGTTCACTGAAGCCCAGATTGAGGATATCGCAGACATTGATACTTCGAACATAGCTTCTCTTTCCTTTTTCCTTCTCTTTTGGTTTACGAGGATTAGACAAAACAGAAGTGAGGTTGGGAACTTGGGGATATTGAGTGAAGGGCTGCATTCGGTTAGGCCTTATTTGGTTTAGTGGTTGATGGTTGATAATTAAACACAGTAAAACTTAACATATTTTTATTGTTTAACTGAATGTTTTATGATGAAATGTGATTAAATGAGATAAAAGGAGACGATTTTATGTTACATTTAATTTTATTTTAAACAATGAAAATAAGAAAATTTTAATTTGGAGTGTTTAGGATGGAACGTAAATTAATAAATACATATTATCTAATATACCTCAATAATTTTTCTTAATATCAATCATTTCTTCTAACCCTAACTTCTTTTTTAAAGACTTATTTATTCCAATTCAGAAGTTTCGCGCACACAGATATCTATTATGGTTCACAAGCTTATTATTTTTAGACTTCTCTTTCCATTATCTGTGTTCTACCACTTTTTCTTCTTCTCGTGTTGTTTATTAAAATTTTTGGTGACTTTTTCTTCTTCTCGTGTTGTTTATTAAAATTTTTATTATTTTAAAATAAAAATATAAAAAAATATTTGTCCCAGTTGTAACTTGAACAAGTCACAACTGTAACTTTTTAATTGAACATGATTTATATTTTAAAATCATAGTGTTAAACCTCTTGCAACAACTATTTTAATATCAAAGATATAATAGTCATTTATTATACATTCCATTCTATTATAGCTATCTTCCAAACAACATTTTACTATATTACGTTGTGAGCCTTTCTATCCCTCCCAAATAACTTTTCACTTATTACATTTCATTCAATTATAAACTGTTCCGTTCTGTTCTATTCTATTTTATTTTATTTTATTCTATTAATTAATATCTCACCAAACATACTCTTAGTTATCAAATATGTGCGTATACTTATAATTAAATATTTTTTGTTATTTTGTTTTTGTTTCTTTTGGTCATTTATTTTTCTTTTATTCTTCTAATGTTGGTTTTAGGATCTCGAGGATCGTATGCATTTAATCCACTTTCAAATGGACAAAGAAGAAGAGGTAGAGATGACGTTAATATGAAAATACTGGCCTAATAAATGCACATCAAATTTTTTGTTTCAACTATTTTGTTTTAACTATGTTCTATTATATTTTATCCATACATTTGTGTGAGATTGAAGTAAACATGAGAATGAGATTTAATATAATATAATAAGAGCACCAAAATCAGAACAAGAGATCTAATCCCTAAAAAATGATCCAAGAAAACTTATTGCATTAGAGGACATTTTCTATGTTAATATTTACTTTCAAAAGAAAATATAATTTTTAATTCTATAAAAGATAATATGTTGGATGTAAATTTCGATTGCCACTTTTTATTTTTATTAATCATTTTTCCAGATTTTTGGATTGATTTTCTATATTAGAATAACTAGAAAATGAAACCTTAATTTTTTATCGAGGATGTGGTGAGCATACAAAAGATAGAATACAGGGAACACATATTTACACGTGATTTTCATTCTAAAACAATGCATTGTTGATCGACCAAGTCAATCAAGACTTGTGTAACTTTTGGGGAACCAGACCATTGATTTGTTTAGTTCTGACGAATAAGGCTTGAAGCTCTCCGGATCTTATGTAGTACTCGATACCATTTTTTGTTTTTCAGGGGGACCATTTTGGAGAGGATATTAACGTGAACGTGAGGCGATTCAAGTTGTAAATATCTGTAGGGGGACAACCTTGGTTGGGTTGTCATCCACGAATCCTAGTCCCTGTTCATCCTGCTGGCGAACAACCTTGGGCATTTTTCTCCTTAAATCTAATCACCCTCTCAGGATGCAAATTGATAAGACTTCACAGCCATTCCAATGTCATCAATGGCAATGCAGGGAGGGACGTTTTTCTTCATTTTTTCATGATGATTATAAGATGATTGCAAATAGGCTTACGGGAATAGTGCGTCAGTGCTTCTTCAAAACCTGCAACAACTTGATCAAATGGCGATTTTCTTTCCCTTACAACAGCTGCCAGTTCATTTCACACTGGTTGCCCTGGAATTCCTGACTACCGCGCTTCACATTTCAGTGTCCGCGAGAGTTCCTGAAAGGAGCATTGCGGATGGGGATAAAGATTTAACCACTTGGAACCTCTGACGTTCTCCCTGGCCAATTCATCAACCTCAAGTTTGGTAGCACATGAGAGGCAGGAGCCCGTTGTACGTTTACCCAAGACATCCACCAAGCACGCTCAACTCTACGTCCATTCTTAAGCCTCTTATAAGTTATATCAACAATGACTTGATGAAATGGTTTATTGCGATCCTTTGGGTTCACAAACTTATTAACTCCAAAATTTTTGCAATGTCTAGAATGTAATGGATTTGATGCTAAAGAAAATGGGAGATTCCCAAAAACTTTTTGGGCCTAACTAATGCATCTAAACTTTGTCTTCCTAATTTCGACCATTCCTCAAGTTCAGAATTTGACTTAATTATGTATTGCACAAAATTTGAGTTAAAAACCTATTAGCCACTTTTTAGCATTTTCATTTGTTCATTTATTAGTCTTAATTAGGTCCAATTTCATTCGGTCATTTCTCCTCCTCTCTCGCTATTCTTCAATGAGTAATGCATCCATATATTTAAACAAATTCAAAGCATTCAACGTGCAATGGGACAAAGCATGCAGCATGGTCGATCCTAGTTCATTTTTCAACCTAAGTTTTGAATGGGTTCTTAAAAACCTGGGTCCACATCTCTAATCTAAAAAAAAGAAAATATCAAATTTGGGTCTTTGAAAGTATGTAACTTACGTAATTATATTAAGGACTTTCTAAAAACCATGACCTTAATTACTAATAGGTCAGTAAAAATTTCATCCGAGCCGATAATCCGACCTTGTTTTATTCAAAAAAATTAGATATGCGTTAGAATTTTTTTGACCGAATTTAAATCGGGTTGACCGATTTTTGTTTGAATTAAAATCAAATCTGGATTCAGGTTAACCTAATAGGACAAAATGTCTAAAATTTTAAAATTGGTCAACACAGAACATTTAAAACCAATTAAAATTGTTCGATCTGAATTTAAAATGGCAAAAAATCATTATTGCAAAATTTTGCGAAGAAAAAAATTTATGTAATTTTGAATTTTGACTTGAAGTGAGCTTTTTTCTTTTTTTGCTCTTTTTTCTTTGTGGTAGTTGGAGAGCACCAAAAAACCTGCTTTGCAATTTTTATTTTTTACAATTCAAAGTACGATCCTTACTCTCCACTTAGTACATGCTCTACACTTGGGAGTTCCAATATAAACAAAAAAAATCCCTAATTTAATTTTTCTTGCTAGTCATCAGTTGTTCTTGCCTCTCTGTATTTCACTTTGCTCTCTTCTCATGCTCTCTTTTTCTTCATTCTTGTGGTTTTCTTCTTAGCCTCTTAGGTTTTCCATTTTAATTTTCGTTTTTAAGAGACAACACACTAAAAAATGGCTAGTAGTGAAGGGAGAGAAAACAAAATCAACATTTCCAATTCAGAAGTAGTAAATTCTTCTCCTCCTTTTCCCCTTCTTTCTCATGGTAATGTTAGATCGTTTGTTTTTTGTATTTGTTATGTTTTTTTTCAGTTTCTATTTTTTGATTCAGATATTATTTTGTCTAATCATATTGTTGTATTTTTTTCCCTTATGTTAATGTTAGATCTAGAACTAGCAAAAATTATAGTTCTGATGGAAACTATATTCCAACAATCTAGATGACGATCAAAGCGGACTAAAAAAATTGATACTTTGAGCAAGTTTTTTCTAGGTTGGATCTGGTTGCTTTCAGTAATTTAAATCCTATATGAAGAAGAGGAAAAATAGATAGTGAGTCTTTGAGTAACTGGTAAAGTAACTTCTTTATGACCATAAGGTCATAGGTTCAAGTCATAAAAATAACTTCTTTGTAAAATACAAATGAAAGGTTGTATATATCATAACCTTCATTAAACTTTGACTTTGACATTGATGAAGAAGAGGAAAAATAAATTATATTTTAATTCAATGTAAAATTGAAATTCATTTAATAAACTCACATTTAATAATTTTTTGTTATTCATTTATTTATAATATTTCCAATTAAAATGAACACTAAATCTAAATGAATATAAAATATCAATTGTTATGTCTATAACTAAGTATTATTGTTTGTTGTATGACAATATATATTTGAAATATTTTCTATATTTCCAAGATCATTGTTATGAATACCATATCGAAATAGATATTAGATTTGGTTAGGGTAAGATATGGTACTGAGTACTATTTCGAGTAATTTTTAGAATTATAAAATAGACAGTAAATTTTATAAATTATAAAATAATCCTTTAATATATTGTGTATATAGCTTTTAACTTTATTTCAATTTTGTCTTAAAAATCATAATAATATAAATTTTATATAACAATTATCACATAGTTCTCATATAAGCAATAATCACAATTAATACAAGAAAAAGATTATTTAATTCTCATATGTAAATAAAAATATGAATAATACAAAGTACTTAAAAATATTATAATTGATTATATCAAAAGTCAAAACATTATATAAGAAGAATAATATAGGTCTATAAGCATAACAAACGAGTTCGTGTCGAGGAACACAACAAAGTGAAAGTGAAACTTAAAACAAAAATACCTATAGTTAAAAGTTTTATATTTATATTGCACATAAATGATTGAACATATAAATTAGATACAAGTAAAATAAAAATAAAGAACCTAAAACTTCTTGTAATGATATATCCACTCAAATTATATTGGCGTCAATTTTAATTTTGTAAGAAGTTCTCATCATTGAAAGTCTCACCATCACTATCATTCAAACTTATTACACCAAATAACGTGTCAATACTTTTTCATCTAAGAGTATCGTCTAAGTCATTCTCAACTATAAAACATAATTCCTTAGAAACCTAACTCGCTAAAAGATAGATATGATCAAGGTGAATTAGATCTAAAAAAATACTTGTTTTATTAAAAGTCCTAGTAAACAAATGAAATTAAATTATTAAGAAATTATATTCAACTTCATGATGATAATATACCTTTCTTAAAGTTTCAAGTTATATAGAATAAATACCAAATGATTTAATCTTTTGTGCTCCAATCT
>JAOQMS010000008.1:38452426-38474711 GCA_027563885.1 Erythroxylum longipes | reverse complement strand
AAGGAAAAAATGAAGAAATATATATTTGAATTAAGTTTATCTCTTTGATGTAATGCAATGAGCATCTCAAAATCACTACACGCATCCTTGTATACCTTTATTTGTGAGCTAAAGAGATTTTGCATTATCTTATGTGAACTAATTATTGTAATAGTTAATAGTATTTTTATGTTAACTTCTTCTTTCTTTGTAAATCCTAGTCTTAAATAGACACTCAAATTCATAAATTTCCCAATAGTAAATTTACAGTTAACAAAAATGATTGTAATTGAAGTAATAACATGTTTTAATAACAAAATTGGTATAACCCGATTTGCTAATATAGGTATTTGCATCACTTGAAGAAAAATGTCAAAAATAAGGCTAGAGTTGAAGGTTCGATATGTAGTGCTTATTTAGTGGAGGAAGCTAGTTCATTTTGTTCGCATTATTTTGAGCTGCATGTTCACACAAGAGAAAGAAAAGTTCCTCGTAATGATGATGTGGAGAAACGAGTGATGCTGATGGTAACTTATCCATTTTCACATATCCTGGATGAACATATGCACGTTCAACAAGAAGAATGTTAACAGAGGAAGAAATTAAGGCTGTCCATGGTTACATTTTATTGAACTGTCAGGAGGTTCAACCTTTCATGCAGTAAGTTGAAATTGATTGTTTAGGGTTTGAAATTTAGTGTTATTCATAACTAAAATACATTATAATGTTTTTAGATTATACGAGGAATTGTTACACGAGCTAATACCCGACAAAACACAGGATGATATCAATAAAGAAGTTGGAAGGCACTTTCCTCGATGGTTCGAGAAATACGTAAGTTTTCACTTATAAATATTGAAATGATTGAATTAAGATTTATGTGTTCAAATGACATTATACTGTTTAATATGATAATTTCTTTTATGTAGGCCTTAGAAAATCCAATAGAGAACAAGTTCATATGTGATCTTGCGAAGGGACCTTTGTGAACTATTAAATTGTATCCAGTTTATTTGGTTAATGGATACAGATATCATACAGAATATCATGGTCATAGCATAGCAGCAATAAATAGTGGAGTTTACATATAGGAAGAATTGATAGATTACTATGATAAAATTATTGAGATACTTGAAAGTGAGTACCCTGCATTGCTAATAAAGCAAAGTGTGATATTTAAATGTGATTGGTTTGATCAAACTCTAAATGTTGGTACAAAAGTGCATAGCCGATACAATCTAGTTGAAATCAACAAGCGAAGAAGAATTAGATAATTTAAACCTTTTGTGCTGGCAATGCAAGTGATCCAGTGTATTATATCCCTTTTCCTTGCTTACGACGAGATAAGTTAGATTAGTTGGCCGTTTGCAAAGTTAAACCTAGAGGTGTTTCTGAATCACATGGAAAAGGAGAGCAGAGAATTGAAAGTGAAGTGTTTCAAGAAGATGTTTATGAAATAAATGCATCTGTCATATATGACGATAATGAACCTTTGAATAATCCATCTAATGAATATGTTAAAATTTTATCTGGAGAGGGTGAGGAAGGCCAGAGATCTGAAGAGGAGCCTGAGTTTGATTCTAATTCTTCAGAAAAAGAAGATGATTTTGATTTACAGTTAACTGATGATATCAATTAATTTGCATTTGTAATTGAGTATTATATTCAACAAATCAATTATTTCCTTTTCAATATATTGTATAAAATATTGAATTCAAATTATTATATTTCTAGAAAATTCAATCAAATATTAATTTTAAGTTGAAATATGCCACAAAAGAGAAAACAAGATATAATGCGACCAAGATCTATACAACGATTCGAAGCTACTTATTATCCAGGTGAAGCATCACATTTTGCAGCTGGAACTGAATCACCTCCTCCCCCTCCAGCTACTACACTTACAGATGAGGCATTATTTTCCGTACCTGTTGCTACACCATCCACCACCCCCACATCATCCGCTACCCCTATATCAATAGAGATATCAGGGATAAACAATGTAGATGAAGGAGGCGACCACTAATCTGAAGCTCAGGGACCTGATGGAAGAACTTATATCACAATTGTCAATAATCTGTAAGTGAAAATACATGCAACACTATATGTTTATAATTAAGTTATAGGTTTAAATTTTAAAAATGGTATAAAATTATTTGTTTTTATATTAGGTTGATTTCGTCTGGACAGTGCTAAAAAAACTTGACATCCAAATTCAAGGAGAAGATTGATCTTGAGAGTTTTATATGGAAGAATATCTCTCAAGCCACAAAAGAATTTTACTATCAGGAGTTTAAGGTATATAAAAAAAATTTAATTGATTTTTATACATTAATTAGATAAATATTATTACGTTATAACTATTTATCGAATGTTTTTCCTTTTGTTTCAGAAAGAATTTCTTTAAGATTATGAATTTGACATGGTCATTTATAAAGTATAGGAGAGACGAGCACATACACGTTATTGAGACTTTGTTGGTGCGATACGCAAAGCTGGTGTACGACCGCCTTATATTTTTGAACAAATATGGAGTCATTGGTAGCAGTATTGGACATCACCTGAGGTAATATCCATTTCAGAGTGTAATTCTACCAACAGACGTGAAGGACCGGGGGGAGAGAATCTTCCCATATATACAGGAGGATCTATTATCGACCACAAACATGCAGAGAGACTTGTAAGTATTTACACTTTACATTTTTATTTTGATTTTTTACTTTGCTGTATTTCAATTTAATTTGATGTGTAAATTTTGGAATGAAAATATGTGTATTATGGAGAATGACAATGTTATAAATGTCTGGTGCCATATATGGCTGTGTTGTTGAGTTATTTTTTTTGTTCAATAGGGGCTAAATATCATAAAAATAGAGAAAACTCTACTAAAATTTTTATAAATTCTAGTTTACTTATAACATTTTATTCTTATGTAAGAAAAGTTTATAGGCATGAGGCCTACACCCCGTCAACTTTTTTTGCGCACTCACACTAAGAAGCATGACATTATGACATTCATCAACACCTGATGTATAGAACTAAATGTATGTGAAATTTATGATTTAATATTAATGCTTAATAATTATCACTTAGTAATATAAACATTGCCTTCTGACATACCAAATACAAGAAAGCATTCAAATACAGTCTCAACATTCTGAAGATGTTGATGAGACTCAAACCTATCTTCATGCAGTGGGTAGTAGGGGCCTTTGTGGAAGGATATTCGGCTTAGGTTCATTTGCGAACACACATTATTCACAATCCTCCATGTCCAGTGCAATAGCATCTAGTAGGCGATCCACAACCAATGAAGTCCAAGAGCTTCGGAGCACAGTGTAAACATTGGCAACTCAGTTGTAACAGTCGATGGAGTACATAGCTCAGATCTGTAATAAGATGAATAAGTTGAATGGAGGGGTAGTATCTCATCACAGCAATCAAAGCATCCGCAATCACCAAATCAATAGTGTAATTGTAGTCATTTCATTTGAATTACAAGTACTTATTATGTACAATTTAATGTTTCTATTATTAATTAAAATAATTTTAACTTTATATCATCAACCAACTTTCTGTTTAAACAAATTAAATGTACAAACAAATCAAAATATTATGCACAGATAATTCATAACTATTTAAATTATGCATCAACCATAAGACGAGATATTTTAATCATTTTGTGGTTAGTTTACCTATCGAAAAACAATAGTGCGTCGGTAAAATCAATTTTATATACCGACGAAAAACAATAAACTATCGGTAATATTGACATTAAGTAATAGACATAATAACCAAATTTGTTACCAAATTTACCTACGGGATTTGCCGTAAAAGAACCATCGGTATACTCACCGATGAAAAAAATATAACCGTCAGTAATATTGTAATAAACTTACTGACGAAATAATCAATACCGTCTATAAATCTACCGGCATACAAATTTTAATTGTTGGAAATTTACCAATGGTCAACCACATAAATAACTATCAGTATATTCACCCACAGTTACATAAATTGTCTGTCGGTAAATTATTCATCAGAAATTATTACCTACGACCATTTCTATGACGCCTTGGTCTGTCGGTAAATTCTGTCACTAACCTGGCTTGCTGACAGAATGTTTAGGTCTTTCATCGGTAATATTCGTCGCTAAACTACATTTTTCTTATAGTGAAAGAAGCAACCCTTTATGCAACATAAAGATCAAACATTAGCAAATTGATGACAATAATTAGGAAAAGAACTTTAACTAAAAAAGGAAATAAAAAATAAATAGAATTCAGTCCTTAAATTTATAAATTGGCTAGAAACAATAAATACATGCCTAGATAGGCTGCTCAAGGGTAAAAATCCCAAGAAATAATTATAAGCAAAAGATTGAGATAAAAAAAACTAGAGGCCATAAGCAAATTTAAGCAACAATAAAAACCAAGTAAAATTGAGCTAAACTACTAACACCACATAAATAGATGGAATAGAAAAATGTTGGGAAATCGGGATAGGATCCAATCCTAACTATAGCAGAATAATTATGAAACTTTTTATGTTTTGATTTTTCGAAAACCAAGTTCACTTTAATTCTATAAAACGATTAACACATAAATCATAACAAAGCATGAATCATAATTCGTACTTTATTCTAAAGCTTGATTCTTTTCTTGTCGTATCCTATGAACTGTTTTCGAAACATATTTATCTCAACCACTATAGCGGCACAAGTGTCTATCCTCTAACGATATCCACTGAACATGTTGAGAGAACTCTGTAACTCTTACAGGGAGGGTTATATAAAAAGTGCAAGCTCTGTTAAAGCTTAAGCCTATTTATAATAGGTTTTGAACTTTTTAGTAAATTAATTGAAATTAAATTCTAATTTTAATTAAAATTTAATTAGAATTACAAATAATTCTAATCAAATACCAATTATGCTCAAATAAGATCCAATATTTCATGTTGATGCTTATTTAATCATAAAGTTTATCAAACTTTACAATCAAGTCCAACTTAATTAAAATATCTTTGCTCTCTTCAACCCGTTCTTTATGTGAGACCCATTAGGTTTCCAAATATATTGGCAATGATTATAAATTCCAATTCTAATTCATAATTATTAGAATTAGATAAATTAAAAATACTTTTAATTTATCATTAATTCTCCAATTAAACCATTTATAATCATGAATCAAGATTGAAATCTAGCAATGAATCATGAACACCCAAATATTTAGGAATATCAAAGTGGTTTTAACTAACCTTTCTGTGCATAATTTTTTCATATAATTCAATCATTTCATCATACAATGTTTTGATTAGACATAGAGTATGAAATTAATGTCTACTCTATTTTAAGTCCAATCAGATTTTTTCTCCACCATTATCTATTGATTCAATTAATGAAAGTTGTAATGAGTTTGATGCTAAAGAAAATGGGAGATTCCTAAAACATTTTGGGCCTTAACTAATGCATCGAGACTTTGACTTCTTAATTTTGAGGATCCATGAAGTTTAGAAATTGACTGATTTTACATAATTATCTAATATACCAAATTTGAGTTAAAAACCTATTAGCCACTTTTTAACATTTTATTTTGTTCATTTATTAGTCTTAATTAGGTCCAATTTCATTCGGTGATTTCTCTTCCTCTCTCACTATTCTTCAACTAGTCATGCATCCATATATTTAGACAAATTTAAAGTATTCAACGTGCAATGGGAACAAAAGCATGCAACATGGTCAATCTTAGTTCATTTTTCAACCTAAGTTTTGAATGGGTTCTTAAGAACTTGACTCCACATCTCTAATATAAAAAAACCCTTAAATTTGGGCCTTTGAAAATATATGACTTACGTATAATTTTATTAAAGAGTTTCTAAAAACCATGACCTTAATTATTAACTCCAAAATAGGGAGAGAGGAGAAAAACCTTACCAAATAATTAGCCTTCATATAACAGAAAGATCAAACATTAGGAAATTGATGAAAGCAATTAGGAAGAGAACTTTAACTCAAAAAGGAAATAAAAATAATTAGAATTTAGTCCATAAAGTTATTAATTGGCGAGATACAATATATATCCTAGATACGATGCTCAAGGGTGAAAATCATAAGAAATAACTATAAGCAAAGATTGAGATCAAAACATTTAGCGACCATAAGCAAACTTAGGCAAGAATCAAAACCAAGTAAAACTGAGCTAAACTACTAACACCACATAAATAGTTGGAATAGAAAACTTGGTAAAGGAAGTAAAATAATTTACTGATAGTGTATTACTAAATAGAAAGAAATAGAAAACATTTTAGACTTTAGAATGGTAAACATAAAGATAAAAGAAACATAGCATTTATATGGAAAAAAACGCAACCATCATCATAGAAACTGACAAAGCAAACTCATAGGAACATGTTAGATTGACTTTAATGAACATACATAAAGCTAATATGACAAAAAAATGCAAGTATGCAACAATTTTTAAAAGTGAAACCAAACCCAAAAGAATAGCCGTAATAAAGGAAAATTCGATGGATCAATGAACAATAAAATTCATGAACAAAATGGATTACACCAACAAAAAATTCGAGCAATATATTATCAATATCAAAATATAATGCACTAAAACAAACATAAACATAGATTTGACATGAAATGACTAGGGTATGTGATGTACAAGAAAAAATAATTTATTAAGTATTTTGCTTGATTTCATATTAAATTATCTTTTTACTTTGTTTTTATTTCTTTTCATATAATTATGATAATTAAGTTTAGAATAAAATTATTAAATAATTAGAAGTTATTTCAAGTAAAAACATGAAAATCATAATTCTTTTAAAAATATGATTTAATGCACATCTATATATCAGCTTGTATCTTAATGGATCAAGTATAACAAGGGACACAGTCTAAAGAGACTATGTGGTTTTGAAGAAATTATGTAGAGAAACATGACCTTATTCACGACTCTTCTAGAGACCATGTGCTAATCATAAGAGAAATAGTATAATCCATGATCTGGTGATACTGTCATGCCAACTACCATGTACTAATTTCAAAAGAAACATAAAGATCCATGACTTGGGGTTATAAGCATGTTGGAGCTTTGTGTCTTCCTAAAAGGAAACAAAAAAATCCATAACCAAGTGTCACACCCTAAATTTTTGTTTAGTTTTCTCAGTTATTATTTAGTAATATTAATTCATATTTCCCCATATAGTGTGTTTTTTTTTCCTATTATTTATATTCTTAAACTTGATTTTTTTTAGTATTTTGTATTTAAAGTGGAATTTCAATTTTTTGCTATAATTAGTTTAATGAGGATATATTTTGTGAATAATCGGTGGAAATTTGAAGATAAATTTGGTGACTTAGAATTTTTGGAGAAAAGTTAAGAATAATTAATTTTAATGAATGAATTGGAGAGAAATGTGTTGGAGGTGAAATAAATTGTATTTATTACATGAAATTATTTTGTTGTAATTAAAGTGTCTTTAAGTGATAAAATATGTGAAAATATATTAAAATAAAAATAAAGAGTGAATGGAAAATTAAGGATGAAAGGAAGAAATTGGTGGAGAGATGCTCATTAAGGGTATAATCAGAATTTCAAATTATAAGGCATCGGTGTAATTTTTTTAAAAATATATTACTTAGGGTTAAGAGTTATAAAAAAGGAGGATTTGGGACAGAAAAGAATGACACTCCTAGAGGAGAAGAGGAAAAGAGAGTGAAGGAAGGAAAAAAAAAAGGAAGAGGTTTAGAGGAAGAAGGAGACTTGATTTCCAACAATATATGAGTGAGATTGTATCCCTTCCTAAACCCCTCTTAGAGCAAAATTTTCTATGATCATTTTGAAATTTTTTACTTGAAATGCTGATCTTTCATGTCTATTTATATATGTTCAAATTGGCTATAAAAGGGTTTTAGGAAATAATGTTTGGTTTGTGAGATATAGGTTAATAAGTGTAGTTGTTATGATTTAGACAAGAATAACTTAGCAATTTTGCTACAATATTTTAGGGGAAAAGAGTTATGAATTTGATAAAGTGTAAAACAGAAAATTGTATATATACATGTCTAATTTATTTCCATAAAAGGGTGAGTGCCTAAATTTTCCAAGTTAAGATATATGGTCAAATTTCTAAAACTATTACGCCTAGAAGGATTGAAGTTGAGTATGAGATTATTCAAATTGTTTAAGTAAATAGGGAATGATTCAAAAGTTGGTTAAAACATAAAAGTTATAAGTTTATACATTGGATAATTTTTTGCAAAGTAGTTTAGATAAATTCGTAATGATTTAGAAGATATAACTGATTTACCATATGTTGTCAGGCTGTTAAGGCATCATATGTGCTCTATTGATGGGAGCTAATTTTGGGGACTATAAAAATTGAATTTTAGAAGATGTTCAATATGAAAATTGTGCACATATGTGTGTGTGTGTGTGTGTTTATGTCTCTGTGTGTGTTTGTGTGAATAATAAGTGTGGAAAATTTTTATGGTTTATATCTAAATGAATTTTCATCTTGTACTTGGTGAGGATTTATTACTCTATGAGTAAATTTTGTGATTTTGTTAAGTAATTGTGAATGTCCCATAAAAATGTTGTTTATGTTTTGAAATGGATGGTGTAGGAAATATGTGAATACTCGCGAGAAATTTTTTAAGTTTTCAATGCTATTATGTATGAATTTGGTCTTAATTATTAGAATGTGTTATTATAGCATATGCCTTAAGCTTTTTGCTATGGAGAAAATTGATTGTTTGTTTGAAAATGTGTAGTGAAGTGAAGTGCCCTCCATTAAAAAATGGATAATTAATGGATTGATTAAATGAAATGAATGAAAGACTTGAGTGATGAGCCTTAGGCAAATTTTATTAAATAAAGACCTAAGTGAGGTGGCTTATGCAAAACACCTAATTGAGATGTCTTTGGCAAATTTTCTTAAATAAATACCTAATGAGTTGGCTTAGGTAAAAGACCTAAGCGAGGTGACCTAGACAAATTTTCTTAAACAAAGACTTAAGTAAGGTGGCTTAGACAAAAGACCTAAGTAAGGTGACTTGGCTAATCAAATAAGGATCCTAAGATTAATGATTTAATGGAATTGAAAAAAAAGTTGATGAAGGGTATGTGTAATGACATTGAGTTACATGGATTCTTCATTCTTGATATGATGTTGCTTATTTAAGAAAATGATATCTTGTTAAGTGGTTGATGATTGTGGTTAATTGATGAACTTGTGCTTTAATGAGTATAACGATGATTGATTTATGAATAAATGTCTTACTTAAACCTTGATGTGAAATTTTATAATCAAAATTAGGCCTTGATATGGGTGATTCCTAATTCACACATCACTAATTTATTGTATATCTATAACACATTCAATATCAATAGGGCAATTGATGATGCCATCGAACTAAGGTTATTTCCATTTTTATTGAGGAATCGACCAAAAAAATTCCTGAAACTATTAGTATCATATTAATTACTACTTAGGAGAGTCTTATAATGAAGTTTCTTGCTAAATACTTTTGGCCATCCAGTAAAACGAATTTGAGGAATGATATCTACTCTTTCTAGAAATTAAAAAATGATAGATTGTATGAAACATTAGAGAGATGTAAGGACTTGTTGAGGAAGTTTCCATGCTATGTATGTCTTATAAAGATAAAATTCTAGACCTACTAAAATATAATGATCAATTCTATAAGGCAAATGGTAGATGCCATAATGGTTGGAACATTGAATAATAAGAATCTAAAGGCCTTTTAAAGTTGATAGAAGAGATGGAAAGGAAAAACTATAAGAGGTAGTCGGGAAAGACCAAAATGAAAAAATTAAGGCATCCATAATATATACACCATGACTGCTTTAACAACTCATATAGAGGTGATAGTGAGAAAATTAGAAAATTTGAGCTTATCGCCAAGAATGAATTAAGTATGAGTTACGATTTATATTGGGGAGGACATAAAGACATGGAATGTTAAGCTAGAAATCATGTGATCAAATTGATGTAGCAATTTGAGTTTATAGGAAGTTTCCATAGGCAATACAATCCCTACAATAAGAAATATAATTTGGGGTAGAACAATTATCCAAATTTCTCATGATGCAAACAACAACCTTAAAAACAACCCCTTCAATATTTTAACAACATATGAAACAAGAGAAGTAGTCAATTCTAGAAGAGATGATGAGAGAAGAAGCAAATTTTAGAAGAGACAATGAGAGCATCATGCAAGAGATTGCTTATTAATTTCAAAATCATAAAACTT
Source organism: Erythroxylum longipes (assembly GCA_027563885.1). Classification (NCBI taxonomy): domain Eukaryota; kingdom Viridiplantae; phylum Streptophyta; class Magnoliopsida; order Malpighiales; family Erythroxylaceae; genus Erythroxylum; species Erythroxylum longipes. The sequence goes on along the minus strand of JAOQMS010000008.1, from coordinate 38,464,444 downwards.
TAATAATAAATATTGGAGTTAAAATTGGTCAATTGAAAAACACTATAATTGAGAGATCACAAGATACATTGCCTAATGATATCATGCCCAAAATTGGGGAATAAGTGAAGGATGTTACCCAAAGGGATGACGAATTGATTGCTATCAAAAAGGAAAAAAGATAATAAGATATGGACACTAGTGAGAGAGTAATAGCTAAGAATATCTTACATGACAAAATTAATAAAAATAATATGAAGAAAGAAATCAGTACTTAATAGGAGTTTAAGGAAGATCAAGAAGAAGAGGACCTAGAGGAGAAATGTTTAGAGAAAAAAATTAAAGGAAGGCAACATCAAGATCATCTGAGACGCCATACTACTAAAATTGAAAGACATATGAAATTTTAATATTTCTTCCATTATTAGTGGTGTTTGTATTAATAAAGAATTAGTGAATTTAGATTTAAGCATCAATGTAATATACCATTCTAAAAGGATTGGAACTAGATAAACCAAAACCTACTAAAAGAGTAATGAATCTTACCAATAACTCGATGAAAAGTTATAGGTGTATTAAAGAGAATGCCATGAAACAATTGATAGGTTTGTTTTTCCAACAAATTTTTATATTCTAGATTTAAAAAAGGATGAGAAAAATAACTTTAGTCTTAAGTATACCCTTCCTCACTGCAATATGTGTGATAATAAATGTTAGGAAAGGTTAACTCATACTTATGATTAGAGACGAAGAGCTATTATTTTCAAGTAATAAAACTCAATTTATTCTTAATTGATTTGAAAAACTAACAAACATGTCAAGGCACCTCAAATAGACAAAATTTAAGCTCAATGGCATACTCTGACCCATAAAACATTGAAAACACAAATGTCTAACTAAACAACACAATCCTAACGTAAACTTTCACTAATTGTACAATTTACAACTAAACACATACTAAACTACTCATTAAAACATCATTATCACCCTACTAATATAAAATTCACCTCAAAGATATAATTTCAAGTGATTTCCATTTATTTTAAAATTGCCTTTTTTTAATGAAATACCTTAATTTTACCATATGGAAATATCTTTTTGACATTTAAAGGATTGGACCATCTTGATTTGAGTTTACCCAGGAACAATATTAGGCAAGAATTGTACAAAAGCACTTGGTCTCCCTATATAAATTGCTTAGAATGATTGATCCTTTAGTCATGATATCTCTTGGTCCATTATTTGTATAGCTTCGAGTTCTCATAGGTAATCAACCTTCATTCTTCTAACTCGTTGACTTGTAACTTCCTCTTCTCACCTACTAATAAGTGAAAATTGCATCGTGTTTTAGTGCTTAGTTTGATACGTATTTAATTGTTAATTCAATTTTTTAGTATGTGTTTAGGTTATAATTGTGTTAGTTTGCTAATTATTTATGTTTTAAGTGCTTTGTGGAGTACAAGTCTTTAAGCTTAATTATAATATTTTTGAGGTACCTTGATGTGTTTGTTAATGTTTCAGGGTCAAGATCGAAGAATGGAGAAGTTTGGAAGACATTTGGGCCAAACAAATGACCCACAATCATGGCACAACAAGCTATGATAGTGACAGAAGTACTGGAGTTGGCCCACGATCTTGTTCCATATGCCATGATGGTGACAAAAGCCCAAGACATGACCCACGATCGTGGCCTGATTGCCATGGTCATGATAGAAGGCTCAGAGATGGCCCACGATCGTGACATGCAGGGCCACAATTGTGGCCTATGTCAGGCAGATGTGCAGACACTAAAAAACGTCAAAAGGGATTTTTTGAACCTTTTTGACGGCAAAAAAAACCTAGGGCTGCTCAGAACATAAAAGGAATTTAAATAATAAGACAAAGGAGAAGAGAGCTTTTTACATTAGCCACTTTTCAGAGAAACCCTAGAGAGAATCGTCGAGAGATAGAGAAAGAGAAGAAGGAAGAGACAAGTGGAGAAGAAGCCGACTCGATGTACTTCCCAGATCAGGAGTTTCCTAACGTCTCTGCCTCGTGTCATCCATTCAAATTTGTATTTCCTGTTATTTTCAATTTTATTATTGTATAGAATTGGAATAATAGTTAGTGATAGGGTTTTTGGATGTTGATATTGTTACTAAACTCACCGTTGGGGTTTTATCTTTGATTTAATGAAATTTGGTTGTTTGTTTTTACTAGATTTATTGTGATTTAATTTCAGCAATTGCATAATTCGGTGATAAAATGAGAGGGTGAATTGAGTGAAAAAATATTAAATTAGGCTAAGTAGAGTTAGGAAATTTAATAGAATGAGAGTTAAATCAAATCGGTAAATTGTACGAAAGGAGATCTTGTAATAGTTTCTAATAATTTATTAGACAACTTCAGATTTAATTAGGGTTTTGGATAGGTTGTTAATTGAGAAATTGCAACTCTTATAATGTGATTAGGGTTTATAAGTTAGGGTTAATGGTTATAACTCGAGAGAGAGTAATCAACCTTAGGGTCGTCTAGAACTAATAATCCAGTAATTCATAATTAATTAGGTTAGCGTTAAAGATTAGTAAAATCCCCTTTCTCTCAGTTGGTAGTTCCTTAGGTCGATTCTTGAGTGTGCATTGCAATTGCTAATTTGTTAATATTTTCGTGATTGATTCTTGAATTGATTTGCTTGATTGAATTGTATTCTTGTTTTAGTTTTGTTACATTTGAATTTCTGCGATTTTCTTTGCCTTAGATTTTAGGATTAGATTATCCCTCCTTGGTGGATCGACACCTTAGGTACTACATGAACGACTTGTGCACCTACAAATTATCGAGGTTAATCAATTAAAACTTACACATATCTAAAAATCACGATTAAATTTTTGGTGCCGTTGCCGGGGAGGTGATTAGTTTAATTCTATATTTTAAGGTGTTTAGTTAGTTTTTAATTTTCATTTTCATTCTTTCTTTCCATTTCTGAAATTGTGCTCTTGCATGAACACAAGAATCATGAGAAGACCGAGTCGTGCAACTGAAACCTTAAATTTAGACATAAATCGACTAGAACAATTCATTAGGAAAGCTAGACATGAAAAAGGAGAGGAAATTGTGAAATCAATAATGGCCGAGGAGTTTCGGCAAGATTTGGACCACAGAGCAAACCTAGGACGTCAACAATGGATCCTTATGGACTTTATAAGACCAGGGTTCAATACGGCCAACCAAGGAGTAGTTAGGCCACCTATACAAGCAACATCGTTTGAAATCAAACCAGCTCTCCTAAACATGTTTCAATAGAACATGCAGTTTTATAGACTAACAAATGAAGATCCTAACGCGCACATAGTGAACTTCCTTAAAATCTGTGACACCTTTGGGTACCATTAGATGTTGGAAGATGCATTCAGAATTAGGCTTTTCCCTTTTACCCTTAGGGATAGAGCAAAGGCTTGGTATCATTCCCTCAACCTAGCCAATGTCACGAATTGGGATTAGCTAGTTCGTACCTTTTTAGATTAATATTTTCCCTTGACCAAGACCACGAAGCTTATAAAGGGGATTACTAACTTCCAGCAAAGTTACTGGGAATCGATCTATGAAGTGTGGGAACGATATAAGGATTTACAACAGAAATTCCCACACCATAACTTGCGTAAGGAATTCTTATTGCAAACATTCTATAACGGAGTAACCCCACATACGAGAGGCACAATTGATGCAGCTTCAAGGGGATCACTGATGAGAAAGATGGTAGATGAAGTAGAAGAGCTGATAGAGGAGATGGAGAGTAATCGCTGCCTGTGGACGAATGAGAAGAGTAGACTCTCTACTACCTTCCGAGAACACAAAGAAAATGTAGCTGTTGATCAAATGATGGAAATGCAAGTGAAAATTGATATCTTGACTCGAAAGCTTAACAATATGAAGGCTTCATCCTCAGTTGGGGTGAAAGCCGTGCAACTTAAGTGTGAAGAACTATGTAGACAAATGGACCATGATACGGTGGACTGTTTCTTGATGAAGGAAAGCGATCCAGAGCAAGTGAATTATATGGGAGCTTAATATGGATGAGTAGGGGGAAATAGTCCCTATTCCAACACTTACAACCCTGGATGGAAGAAATACCCTAATTTCTCATTTGCGAACAATGCTGGAGGATAGTTCAGACCTCAAGGACAATCAGGCTTCCAACGAAACAAACAAAGCTCAATGGAATCCAAGTTAGATAAGATTATAGATAAAATTGGAGGCATGGAGGATGGACATAGGAGGCTTGAAAGTACATGCAAGCAAGTCACCAAGAATTATGCCTCTTTAATACATAATCTTGAGGTCCAAGTAGGTTAACTAGTGGAGGCAATTGCTACTCAGAATGCAGGAACCTTTCCAAGAAATACCGAGTCTAACTTAAAGGAACAGATCATGGCCATTACTCAGGCCTAGGAAAAAAAACTAAAACATGGGAAGGAAGACAGAGCTAAGGGAGAAGGATAAGTAATTATGGAATTCCTTCCAAGTGAGCTTGTAATTAAGCAAATCAAGGAACCTCGACTTGAATTTCCATACCCTATTCTAGCTCAGCTGAAGTCAATTGCAAGTAATGCGATGAGGAATCATAGAGAGGTTGAATTAAAGGTTGAAGACATAACAGAACATCTACAAATGAAGCTCACACGAAAGAAATCAAACAAGAAGAAGCTTAAGGAGCACACAGTGGAAGAAAACCCTAACATAACATAGAAGAAAGAGAACCCAGGGGATTTTTACATTGCTTCTAGTATCAATAGAGTCAAAATAGACGGGACATTTGTAGATTTGGGAGTAAATATCAATATGATTCCTTATAGTTTTAGTTAAAAATTGGGGTTAGGAGAGTTAGAACCCATAAAGATGCTAGTGAAGATGATGGACAAACAGTTCATCTGTCGGAGGGGATTATTAAGGATGTGCAAGTACAAATTGACAAATTTACCTTTCCCACAGACTTCTATATATTGGATATTGGAGAAGATGTGGAAACTCTTATGGTCCTTGGATGACCATTCTTGGCTATTGCTCGCTCCATAATTGATGTTGTTGGTGCTGAACTAACATTGAGGGTAGCAAGCATCAAATAACCTTCAAACCATCGAGAAAGACAATAGTTCTCATTTACCTCCAACTAATATCAAGGAAGCCAAGCCTTGAGGAAAATGGGGAGACATTGAGGATCCTGGGAACACAGTTAGAAAGAAATGATTGTGAAAAAGAAGGCTAAAGAAGGAGAATCAGAGGGAGACTGGAATCTAAGGCATGGTAGCTCATGTGCAAATTATAAGATCGATGATTACGCTACCATTACACGATTCATTTGAACCACCGTGAGCACAAGAAGAGCGTCGAGCTACCAACGTTAAAAGAAGTGCTGCATAGGAGGCAACCCATAGACTATTAAATTGATGTTATTTCATTTGATTTCTAGATAGTTGAATTCCATAGTTATATCAGTTCATTTCCAAATAAAATCGAGAAGGCATTGGACTTCGCCATTAATTAGATGATCGAGGAAGTAAGCAAAAAGAGGTGAAAGGGCGATAAATAGTTAATAAGTGATTTCGGGGAAGTGGAGAATAAAAAAAGAAGAAGAAATATTAAAAATTGGTGAAAAAATTGCACGACCGTGGCCTGGCACAAGGTAAAAAGGGGACATGCGATTTTTAAAGTCAAATTTTACCATTTTACCCGCTATCCATCTATATATTCATTTTTAACTCATTTTTTTCACTCAATTTCATTTTTACTTTATCACTCTAAGTTAAGAACCTCCAAACACTCTTGCCTCTCTTGTAACATCCCGTTATCCCATATCCCATGTTAAGGGTTGGAACCCTAGAATACTGAACATGAGAGATATTATCGAGAAGTTAGAAAGTGCATTTCATGCTCATGTATAATATAGTATACACACACATGTGAGTGTTAATATTGCACACATTAAAATGATTGTACATGCATTCATTGACATTTTCGGGTATAATTGATTTATAAATGTGATTTTGATATGAATTATGGTTCACATGTATTGAAAATTAAATTGTTATGTATAAGTATTGATTTATATTTTTTTATGAAATTTAGGAAATTTCTGAAATTTTGGGTATTTTTGGACTAGAAAAAATACCGAGTGGCAAGATAATTGGTTTATGGTAGTAGAAATAAGAGTCAAATGGTAGTGAAAATTTTCGATAAATGATATAGGTATTTAATCACAAGTTTCATTGAAAATTAGGAGACAATTGGATTAGAAATTGGAGATAAATGGACTAGTTAATAAAGAGGAACAATTGAAACCTATCGAAAATGGACATGTGGAAAGTGATAAGTGTCACTTGCTAAGCCATGTCTTAACCCACAATTCTTTTAATTTCAAAGACCATTGAATTGTTTTGTATCTTGGTTTCTTCTTCTATTCGTAATCTTCTTCATCTCCTTCATTCTTCTTCATCTCCATTCACAATACCCATCTTACCTTCATCAATGTTTACTCCTTCTCTCACCTTTCACTTTCTACTTCCACCTTGTTGTCTTCTTCATTTGCCACAAGAAAACCTAACCAATTCCATCTTTAAGGTGATGATCATGTGACATAAGGAGTTAGGGCTTGTTGGTGATTTTGAAGAAGCTTAAGTGTAAATCAAGTAAGTAGCTTGTTAATCTGTATGGGTAATGTTAAATGAAACATCTATGATGAGTAATTTGAGATTGATGTTTTGATTATGAAATTTTATATGTGCTTTAACGAGGGTCTAATAACAAAGAGATTTTGTTCTAAATTTTAGTATGTAAATATTGTTTATGAGTTGCTTAATAAAAAGTATTTATGATGATAGATTAAGGGATGAATGGTTGTGAAAAGGAAGTTGAAATATGATGATGATGCGTGGATGATGAAGTAAATAAGCTTATATCTTGTTTTTGTGTTATGATGAGTGATAATTTATGAGTTGTGCCATAGGTGATTTTGAGATGATTAAAAATGAAAATGGTGCTTTAAAGAGTGTCGTAAGTTGAAAAATGAAGAGATGAGATCATGTTCCATTTTTAATGTGATAATGAAAGTAAGGAATTGATGAATGAATTTATATGTTGTGTTCTTATCTTGAGAATATGAAAATTTTAAATATAAGCTATATTGTGGATGAATTAGATTGAGAACTTAAGGTATAGGAAGGGTGTTGGAGTAGTATTCTTGAAATGAGAATTAGGTATAAAAATGAATGATGACAAAGGAGTTGAATGGGTGTTGAAACATTGATGAATATAAGGACATGTTGATGTCTTATTTTGTGGTTATGATTAATGACCTTGTGTGACTTCTTTAATTTGTGAATGTTTTACATTGGTAATTGAGGTAGAAATGAAGAGGTTTTGAATTCGAAATGATGAGTTTTGAAAATGAATTGTTTGATGCTTTATGAATGAGATATATTATGGAAAGAGATAGAATTTCATGAATGATGAGATTAAGTTAGAAATGGTGAATCAAATGAGTAGAGGTTCGAGAGTTTAATGCAATCAATGTAGTAGTTGAATTAGTATGAAATGATGTTGTAATAAAAGAGGATAATTCTGGAAAATTTAGGTGAAATTGATGTTAGGAGATATGTTAAATTCTTGTAGATGAAGGAAGAAAGTGCAGGGCATAATCGTGGCCCTCACCCACAATCATGGCCTGGACAGAAAATGTTTTTATTATGATTGTGGCAGGACCACCACGATCGTGGCTAGTCCTAAAAGTTTCTGTCACAATTGAGGTAGGGACATCACGATCGTGGGCTGACCTATGGAGAAAAAGAGTTGTCTTTTGAGTGATGTTTGAATCAGTTAATGCTAGGGTGCTTCCATATGATGTATTTAGGCTTGAATGAGATCTTTAACGAACCTAGTTGATGATGAATCAGGTGATTAAAATGAGTAAAGTGTATTAGGTATTAAAGAATGATTAAAAGATGATGCTAATTGGTTATGAGATGTGTATTATGGAAATATACCCGGGATTGTCATTGAACATGCATTATACATAACACATATACATATGTATATGATTGAGTATTCATATGAATGTGCAAATTAGTAATGTGTAAATGTGTATGCTTGTATTATATAGAAGAGCATTTAGAGCGACCACATCTAGACATTGTCGGGACATCAAGGCAATAAGCTATCTGGAGCAAATTGTGAGTAACCTATGGTCTCACAATAATTTATTGTTTGTTTAGATTCTATATTGAATTATTATGTGATGTGAATGTGTTGATTCCAGATATTAGATGTCCGAGGCATTTGATGCATGAAAAACATATTGGAAGTACTCATTGAATGTGAATTTGACTGAATAAGTGATACTAAACTTAAATGTTAAATGCCGGACCAAGGTCTGATGATAAATGTGAATGAGAATGTGAATGATTGAGCACTAGAGATTGATTAAATACATGCGATGCATTTCACTATATGAATGCATGATAACATAAAGGCAGTTGTGACCAGAGTCGCTAGTGAAAAAGAACTTAAAGCTCAGAATGTGGTAAGAGCCTCTGGCTCACTATATATAATAAGCCTTGTATCCTTAATGAATAAGGGACAATTAATAATGAGACCAGTATCCATAATGGATACAGGACAGTGAAAAAGGCACTCGGTCACAACAATGAAAAAAAAGCGAATGTGAGTATCATGAGCATTGCATACACATTTGATATGTATGTTTGAATGATTACAATGTATTTTTGAATTGTGTTGAATAAGAAATGTGAAAATTGTGAACAAAGTGTTTTGTGATGCTCCATGATAATAAATGAAATGATGTGAACTATGTGATTATAAGGGTTGTTGTGTTATTTTATACGAGTGAACCATCGTTAACTCACTGAGTTTGCAAAACTCACCAAAATTACAACATTGACTTTTCAGGTACAAAAGAGGTGACTTAGATATTAAGACATTCTAGAAGAAGCTTAGTACTACTTTTAGGATAGAAGAAATGGCTCAAAGTTCGGTTAGATGGATTGAAGGATTTAGATAAAATTTTTGTTTAATTCCTCATATTTGTTGCATATTTTGTATATGGAGCTGTATACTTTGATAGGTCTTTGATATCGTACATATATGGAGGATGTTGTAATGATACAATGTACATTTTGTTTATGAAATGAAAGAGGAGTTAATCTCAAGTCATTGTGTTATTTGTGTTTTTAAATTAAGATTCCATGAGATAAGTGAAAGTGATATAGTTAACGCCACTTCCATAAGGAATGTGCTCGAACGTCTAACAGATGTATGGACATGTGTTGGATGGGAGTGGGGTGTTACATCTCTCTACCTAAATTTCAAATTTCCAGTCTCTTCCAACTTTTACCCCTTGCAAGCCAGTATGTCATGCATTAAGCAGTTAACAAAATGCGATCAATCATTGGGGTGAAACTAAGTCTCGGGATGAGGGAGAAGGAACAGGGCAGCGGATGTAGCACCCCACCTCCACCAAGCACGTATCCATACATCTTGAGGACATTCGGACACAGACCTTGTGAAAGTGGTGCACTGGAGCAGTCAAATTGAACTCATTGTAAATTTTTTGTCTCAAATATCACACGCATTTTTCGGAAAACCAATAATCATTAATGGCCCATTTTAATTTCAATCATAATTGCCACAAACAATATACATATTGCAGAATTCCAGTAATCATTTGGGCTCTTTACAAATTCGAAACACTTTCAGTCATAAAGTCATTACATATTAGAATTATTCATATACACATGGTATAGTATTTGCAAAATACATACTTTAATACAAAAATAACAGAAAATGTATGTAGAAGCCAATTGATCCTGACCTCTATTTCTTACTTAAGTGTAATGGTTAGACTCCAGTTGGTCTAACTGGGTGTCTCCTCTGAGCCTGAAAAATATGTTGCAAATTTTGGGGTGAATTTTGTGAATTCAGTGAGTGGACCATCCTCGATGGCCTACTCAATCACATAACACATCAATTTATGTAATCATGTAATTCACATCATTTCACTAATCAACATGTTGAATCACTTACACTCATTTAAACTATTTATTTCAATCATTTAAATCATAAATATTAAATGCATATGCAATGCTTATGAGACTCATTTTTAATTATTATTATTGTGATCGAGTGCCTGTAATTATCTCGTATTCATTATGGATATCGGACTCATTAATAACCGTCCCTTATCCGTTAGGAATACAAGGCTCATTTTACATAATGAGCCAGAGGCTCTTACCACATTCTAAGCTTTAAGCTCTTTTTCACTTTCTGAGCTTTAAGCTCTTTTTTAGTGGCTACTCTAGTCATAATAGCCTTTATATTGTCATGCATTCATGTAATGAAATGCATCACATGTATTCAGTCAATCAATTGTGCTCAATTTTACACTTTCACTTTCACATACACATAATTTAATACAAAATGTTAAAATAGAACAAACAATGAAAGTGAGATCATCTAGATCGACTCACAGTACACTCTAGATTAGCATTTGTTTCCATGTTCTGGAAATATCTGGGCGCCAACATTCAATCCTATGTATCAACTTCATGCAATACACATTGTCCACAAATTACTAATTGTATAATCACTTAAACATTCAGTTATACATATATGTATATGTGTAATGTATAATGCATGCTCATGTTGACTATTCTGGGTATTTATCATTAATCACATTACTTGATTTTTAACATCATTTATGAGTGTCAAGCTTTCTCTAGGTTCACATCTCAAAGAACTTGGTCGTTCAAATAACATAATTCAATCGTTCATCATTTCTTTTCTAGTATTCTAAGTTCACATAATATTCAAGTTCTCATTCATTCTTACCCAATACACATCATTCAATCATTCACTAAGCTTATTTTAACTTCTTAGGATCTCAAAATATCCCATTTATCATTCATATTTACTTAATACTCATCATTCATTTTAATGGAATCTCATTAGCCATCATAGGTTCACCTTCGTTATTATAACATCCCAAAATTCCATATTTGAGCACTTGATATACGACAATCTATTATTATGTTTACATCCTTAATCGTCACCCTAAGCATATCACTCATTTTTATCTCTTATTTTCTCATCAAACTAAGTACATTTCAAGCTTCATTCCAGCCTAATTGTATCATAGGAAAGCATTGATAAATCCACAATTTATATTTATATAAGATTTGGGAAAATAGGCATAACTTTCACTGTGGATGTCGGATTAAGGTAATTTAAGTACGGTTTCGAAGGGGACTTCGAGTTCTACAACTTTTGTTAAAACCCTAAGAGAGATTTTGTCGTCTAAAGGGTCAAAATTGCACATTTATATAGGTGTCCTGAGAATGTCCACCCAGCGGACTTATGTCACTCCAAACGGATATGAACAGGGGGAGAACGCTGGAATTCTGGAGAACGTCCGCCCAGTGGACATGAAGTCTGCCCAACAGACAGTTACTAGCCAATTTTCAGATTTCTAACTCCTACAAGTTACATCAACCATCTTATACATATCTATGATTTCTAACATATTTCCTCATTATTTCCCCTTCATTATCACTTCCATTTAAGCTCAATATTATTTACAACCAAATCTTAATATATTTTTGGTCATCAACCTAAAAACATAATATTCAATCTTATACACATTGATCATAAATTTCTGCACATGTTTAACTCCCTTTATCACGTTCATTTCATCTCTAACTTATGACACTAATTCTTCCCATTTCAAGACACCATAATACTCTTTTTCTTTAGCTCTAAACTCTTTTTTTCTCATCTCTAAAACAACCAAAGAGATACATTATCATACCAGAAAAATAGAACAAGTAAACATCCATTTACATATTAAAATTTTCTGCACACACTTAGCTCCATTTCCAACTTTACTTTGTCTCTAATTTGTCATCTTACTTCTTCTCAGTTTAAGACAATACACTAGCCTTTCCTTTGGCTTTAAACTCATTCTAGTTCATCTCTATAACATTCAAAGAAATCCAT
>JAOQMS010000008.1:38426100-38439801 GCA_027563885.1 Erythroxylum longipes | reverse complement strand
CACTTGCCACTTAAATAATCAAATTTACATTTTCTTATTTTGATACTTCATAACATTTAATAACTAGTCCATTTGACACCTAATTTTTAACCCAATTGTCTCCCAATTTTTTATAACACTTGTTATTAAATCTTAATGTCACTTATCAAAAATTTTCGCTGCCATTTGACATTTAATTCTATTACCATTTATCAAATGTCTTGTCACTTAGCATTTTTTTCTAGTCCATAAATACCCAAAATCTGAGAAAATTCTCAAATTTTACCAAAACATTCTAAATCACTATTTTTACTTTCCAAAACAATTTTCAAGACATATAATCCACAATTCACGTCATAATCGCTTGAAAATAATTAGTTATACTAAAAAATTGTCAAATGAGTGCATGCATAATTATTGAAATGTGTGCCATAAAATTCAAAAGTCACATATGTGTATGCTTGTGTTATGCATGAACACGAAATGTATTTTCTAATCTCTCTTTGCTCTTTCTCATATATCTTGGTTTAGGATACTTTGTCCTAACCCCTAGTATTGAAACGAGATGTTACAGCATACTTTGGAGCACCCCTCCCGATTTACACAGAGGAGGAAGATATTCGTTTCTAATCATTCAATGTTAAGCAAATTATAATCCCTAAATATTTTGATTTTGATACACTTGATAGGCTAGAACTGTGTGATAGGGTAGAGAACTTAGCAGAAAGAATTCAGTGGGCAAGATTCATACACTTCCAATTTCCTGTCTACCAGGAGCTCACTCTAGAATTCTTTACTTCCCTTTCTTAAGAACCTAGGAATTCTAAAGAAATGTGGTTTAGGTTGCAGGGACGAGCTTATAAACTGAACATCGAAATCATGTATGATATGTGTGGGTTTCCGGAATCTTCCATTATTGATCAGCATGATGATTTTTGTGCTTCTCGCTATTGGAATAAGCTTATTGGGATAGAGTAATTCGATTCTAAAAATGCCCACAAGAACATCATAAGGACCCATGAGCACTTGTTATTGCACAAATTCATGTGTCAACTGGTTTTTGATAAATCAGAAACCAACAAGTGTTCAACAAAGGCACTCTTTATGTTGTGGTGCATGGATCATAGCATTTTAGTGTGCATCTCCACATATGTGTTGAATGATATTCTTGCGACTCTGCACAAGAGGAGCAATAATTTAGGTATAGGGTACTTAGTTTCTTCCATTGTTGAGTATTATAGCGTGGATTGTATTGGTTTAACTGTCCATCTTTTAGACTTCTTAAATCATCATCATTTATGGCGTGCTGAAATCCTTAAGTCCCATAACATAGAAGTTCGAGATACCAGCCAAAAATTGCATGTGAAGATCAGGGCTAGTCAGGCGAGTTCGAGTACAGTGCCATCTCAGTAGGCAAAAGAGGACTTGACTAGTGAAGAGTCCAAGAAGGAAGAAGAAATAAAAGAACCAAGCAGGAAGAAAGTTCTTGATACAATCTCCAGGAAGACCAAGGTAATAACAAATACACTTGCGAAAAACTCTAAAAGAATGAAGGAGATGGCCCGAACTTAATGAAGTCAGAGCCGGGGCATACATTGTATCCATCTTTATTTCGAGGCTCAAGGCATCCAACTGCCACCTCCAACACCTTCCCCACCTTCATCACCATAAGGCCTTGTTTTAACCCTTTTCTTTTTACCTTTAATCTTTATTTACGTTTTATTTTACTTTAATTTTATGTCTCTTCTTTCCATATGTGTTTGTTTGTCCCCTTCTCACATTGAGGACAATATGTTCTTCAGGTGTGGGGAGGGTTATGTGTTTTGATTTGAATGTGAATTTTCATATTATATGATAGTTGTTAGGTTGTATTTTATGAATCGTGTGAATGTGTCAATGGCTTAGATGGATTGGAATTTATTTAATTCTTAACACAGTCTATTAGGTTATGGAGAATAATTATCTCACAAAAATTAGTGAATTGGGGTTCTTTGGTTAAATATGCAGCTTAATTAGGATTTATTGTTAAGTTGTAACCCTCTAAATTGTCACATTCATTCATAATTTGAGGTCTTTTGACTTAAGTAGCTTTGCTAGTATTTTTTCATAGAAATGAGTAGCTAAAGCAATAAGGTAGGCATTAAATTAAAAAAATGTGTTTGTTAATGTTAAATAACTTACTATTCCGCTGGCCTTCGGGTTATGAATAGAGATAGTAACTAGTTGAGAATGTGATGTAGTTGAGTAACCAGATCGACATGCGTCACAAATATGTCCCTTCGCGTTAAAAGGCTATAATGACTTTCAACCAAGCATCTTAATAAAAATGACTCAGTTGAGTAACCAGATTGAAATTTATTACCAATGTTTGCCTCCGAGTAAATGACTGTCATTGTTTAAATAAATTAAAAAAAGTGTTTTCTAATAAAAACCTACCAAACTTTTAATAGCTTGACTTTTCATGAAAACATACTTAGGAGTAGTTACAAAGTTTGAATGACCAAAGAATTATTAATGTGTGTATGCAATTGAAAAGGGTAAATAAATTAACACCTAGATCTGGATTAATATGTATCTTTAGTTGAAAGCCCCTAGTCGCTGATTTTGTTTGTTAATGAATTGATATAACTTGAATGATTGTGTTTTAAATTAAATTTATTTCATGAAGTTGAAGCCATTATCTCATTACTGTATTGTGTGGTTGTTGTTTTGTTTACTTAAGGACAAGCAAACGTTTAAATGTGGGGATGTTGATAAGTGTGAATTGCATCGTGTTTTAGGGCTTAGTTTGATACGTATTTAATTGTTAATTCAATCGTTTAGTATGTGTTTAGGTTAGAATTGTGTTAGTTTGCTAATTATTTATGTTAGAATTGTCTTAGTTTGCTAATTATTTATGTTTTAAGTGTTTTATGGGTTAGTACAAGTCTTTGAGCTTAATTATTATGTTTTTGAGGTACCTTGATGTGTTTGTTAGTGTTTCAGGGTCAACATCGAACAGAGAAGTTTCGGAGACATTCAGGCCGAAACAACAGCCTATGATTGTGGCACAATAGGCCATGATCGTGACAAAAGTATTGGAGTTGGCCCACGATCATGGCCCATATGCCACGATCATGACAGAAGCCCAAGATATAGCCCACGATCGTGTCCTGCTT
This sequence comes from Erythroxylum longipes, assembly GCA_027563885.1. Classification (NCBI taxonomy): domain Eukaryota; kingdom Viridiplantae; phylum Streptophyta; class Magnoliopsida; order Malpighiales; family Erythroxylaceae; genus Erythroxylum; species Erythroxylum longipes. The sequence continues at coordinate 38,436,664 of JAOQMS010000008.1, read as the reverse complement.
ACCACGATCATGACAGAAGGCTCGAAGATGGTCCACAATCATAGCAAGTAGGGCCACGATTGTGACCTGCGTCGGGTAGACACAGAGACACTAAAAAACATCAAATGTTGAGGGATAAACCCTAGGGTTGCTTAGAACACAAAAGGTATTTAAAGAATAAGACAAAGGAGAGGAGAAGGCTTTTTGCATCAGCCACTTTTCATAACCGTATAGAGAATTGTCAAGAGATAGAGAAAGAGAAGAAGGAAGAGAGAAATGAAGAAGAAGCCGACTTGACGTACTTTTTGGATTAAGAGTTTCCTGACGTCGCTGCCTCCCATCATCCATTCAAATTCGTATTTCCTGTTATTTTCAATTTTATTATTATATAGAATTGGAATAATAGTTGATGATAGGATATTTGGATGTTGATGTTAGTTGATGATAGGATATTTGGATGTTGAAGTTATTTTTAAACTCACCTTCGGGGTTTTATCTTTGATTTAATGGAATTTGATTATTTGTGTTTTACTAGATTTATTATGGTTTAATTTATGCAATTGCATAATTCAGTGATAAACTGAGAAGGTGAATCAAGTGAAAAATTATTAAATTGGGCTAACGAGAGTTAGGCTATTTAATAGAATGAGAATTAAATCAAATTCGTAAATTGTGTGAAGAGAGATCTTGCAATAGTTTTTGATAGTTTATTAGACAACTTTAGATCTAATTAGGGTTTTGGATAGGTTGTTAATTGAGAAATTGCAACTTTCATAATCTGATTAGGATTTATAAATTAGGGTTAATGTGTTAGACCCCGAACTTTTCTTGGAAATTGGAACTATTAAAATGAGAAATTGTTGGCGACAATTAGAAATGATAGACAAAATTAAGGTAGTGAATGTAGTAAGTTGTTGATGAATGATATAAGCAAGTGTTTTTAAGGTCAATGATCAAATGTAGTTTATGAATTTGTTTTGAGTGATATTACGTTGAAATCAAGTTGAAAATGAAGTAGAAGAGATGGTTTAGGTTTGAGATGGGTGATATACGAAAGAGGGAAGGTTTAAAAGTTGGAAATGTAGCGAAACACGCTCTCGGAACGTGTTTCTAGACAAGTTCGCCGCGACGAACTTCTGCATTTCGCCGCGGGGAACGCTAATGGATTTGGCAAGGATTCCTCTTGGGTAAAGTTCGCCGCGGCCAACTCTAGGTTTCGCCGTGGTGAACTTGGGTGAACTTGTGAAATTGGTGTAAGAATTCCTCTCTGGAGGAGTAGCGAACTTCTGGCTTAGCCGCGACGAACTTTTCTCTACACTAAACATGTCTCGGTATTTTAGGCATAACTTATTCGATAGTTACCCGAATGAGATAATTTTTGATTTGGAGTAAACTAAAGACATAGGGGTACAAGTTTTTTGAAGAAATAAAGTTTAAATTCAGCCTATAAGAATTTCAATTTTGGAAGAAAGTTGAACACAGAATATTATTTTCGTATAAGAATAGTCCAAAAATGTTTGGGGTATAACTTTCAGATTTCGTAACCAAAATTGAATGGTTTAGGTGTCATTAGAAACTTAAGACAATAGGTAACACTTTTCTAGAAGGAAGTGTTATCAAATTTCTTCATGTACCTGATCAGAATAAGGGTTTAAGATGTTAGTAGTTGATAGACAAAAAGGGGCAAAATTGGAAGGATAAATTAAATGAAGGGTAAAATGGGAAAAAGACCATTAAAATGGCTTTGTATTAGAAGAAGAGATAAGTTTTTTGATAACCAAAAAGAAAGAAGAAAGAAACGAAAATAGGAGAGAAGAAGAGAAGTTTCGATGAAAAAGAAGAGCAAAGAAATCAAGTTGTTGAGGTAGGTTAACTATCTTTTCTTCTTGCTTTATTAAAGGAATGGATTGTGTTGAGGATAAAGGAGTTAGAGAGAAAAGAGGTTTCGTGGGAAGAAGATGGATTAGGAGAACCCAATTGATTTTAGGGTTTCTAAATTTGATCTTGAGGTTTCTAACCTAGATAGACTGTGGGTAGGTTAGACTTGAGTTTCATTATGTTTATTGTGATTCTATGATCTTTCTGAAGTTTATGAATTTTTTTGCAATGCTGGTTTGTAATGGAACCTTGGTTGTTGTAGGAAACCGAGGGAATCCTACCCAAGATCAAGGGGAAAGAAAAGCTTGACTTGGATTTCCGCAAGCTTATTAGGTGGGCAATGTATTTATGGTTATTGTGTAATTGGGCAAATTCTTTCCTATGTGTGTGTATGTGGTTTTGTTTGAAATTGTTATGCTTGAAATTGAAATAATTGTGAATCTTTGAAATTGCATGATGCATTGTGTTTATGTTATACCTTGAAAAAGGGTTATAACATTTGGAATTGAATGAAAAGAAGAACAAGCATGAAAATATAAGAAAATGATGAAATGAAAGAAGCACGAGAGTGCAAATTGTGATTGACTAAATTGAGCATAAATTTGATTGTGTTTGGGTGAGAGAGGAATCGTTTTGTAATCACGTGCATGTCGACATTAAGCCTTCTCCCAGCTGCCCTCTTGTGGCACATGAAATCTGAAAAATGGATTCGTTTTGTTCACGGAACCCTCGAGCCAATTGTTGTGCATTGCATCTTTAGATGTTCAAGTATAGTGCATAATAAAGTGTTATGTGTAATGGCTGAAGTTTATGCTGTGTGTCAAGTTTGAGTTATATGGATAAATGTTTTAATTGCTTGAATAAAGTAGGAATACTAGAATTACTAGATATACATATACATATGCTTGAATATGCGGCCAATCGCCAATGGCTATAAATATATTAGCCACTGAGCTGTGTAGCTCAAACCAATATTTTTTTCCCACTCGTCAAGTGCAGATCAAGAAGATCAGTGAATCCTTGCAAGGCATTTGGATGAATTTTCAAGATAGTTAGCTTTTGTACTAAGTTAGTAGCTAGACTTTTAGATAGCTTTATAGGCACGTTGAACATTAAGCATCCAATGTATTTTGTATCTTTTGTTATGACTTTGATGTAATGTGGATTTGTAATTAAAGCTTTGTATGAACTTCATTTTGATTTGTAAATGAATGACGAATTGAAGAAGCTTCTTTGTATATGTTTAGAATTATTCTTTTGGTTGAGTTGTAAATGGTTTTGTGAGAAGATTGTATGTGTATGCGTATTATATTAAGTCGTGTTTGATGTTTAGTGATAGATGTTGGATGGTTGGGTTTTGGGTTGTGAAAATGAGGGTTTCGCCGCGGTGAAGCCAGAGATTGCCCACGGCGAACCTTTCCCGAAGGGTATTTTTTTGACCTTGGTAACTTCGCCGTTGCCCACGGCGAACCTTTCCCGAAGGGTATTTTTTTGACCTTGGTAACTTCGCCGCGGCGAACTTTTTTCGAAAGGTCTTTAGTGGTAAGATCTTAGTCGTTAAGTAATTTAGAACATCTATAAACAAGGGATCTCAGGATCACTTATCTCCTCCAAATTGTATAAGCACTTTTCTAGAATTTAATCATCTATGTCCTCATCATTCAACACCTCTAAATTTGGATTTTTTAGGCAAGATAGATGCTCTGTTACTAAGTTTTCAACTCCCTTCTTATCCTTAATCTCTAGATAAAATTCTTGCAATAATAAAATCCATTTAATCAATTTAGGTTTAGATTCTGGTTTATTTAGCAAGTATAGTATAAACATCAAATTTGGACAAGATTATGTAAAATCTAAATTTATCAAATGCAAAAATCATTGCTATTAATTCTTTCTCTATGGTAGTATAATTCTCCCGAGGGTCTATCAAAGTCGTGGTAGTGCAGTAAATTGAATGAAAATGCTTATCCTTTTTCTACCCAAGTACTACACCTACTATAAAGTAACTTACATCACAAGTTAGTTCCAAATGAAAATTTCAATCTGGTGCAAACATAATCGAGGCATTAGTTAACTTTTCCTCAAGAATGTTAAAAGCATATAAGCATTCTTGACTGAAGTTAAATGGTGCATCATGTCCTAATAATTTGGTTAAAGGCCTAGCAATTTTAGAGAAGTCTTTAATGTACCTTTTATAAAAGCCTATATGTCATAAAAAGCTTCTAAGAACTTTAACTGAAGTAGGAATGGCAGTTTCTCTATAGTTTCTATTTTGACTTTATCTACTTTAATACCACTTTTTGAAATTTTATGGCCTAAAACTAAGCCCTTTTGTTCCATAAAAGTCCACTTTTCCTAATTCAATACTAGATTAGTTTCCTCACATATTTGAAGCACTCTTTCTAAATAATATAGGTCTATATTAAAAGAATCACCAAAAATAGAAAAATCACCTATAAATACCTCCATGAAGTCCTCAACTAATTCATCAAAAATAACCACCGTGCACCTCTGAAATGTAGTAGACATATTGCATAACCTAAAAGCCATCCCTTTATAATTGAATGTACCATAGGGATATGTGAATGCTTTTTTCTTTTGATCTTCCAGAGAAATAGGAATTTAAAAGTAGCCTAAAAGTCCATCCAAAAAGCAATAACACACATGTCTGGATAACCGCTTTAAACATTTGGTCCACGAAAGGCAAAGGAAAGTGATCTTTCTGGGTAGCATTATTTAGCTTCATATAATTGATGCAAACTTTCCACCCCAGTGATGGTTCTCATGGGAATCAATTCATTTTTCTTATTGGGTACTATCGTAATTCCTCCTTTCTTTGGAACAACCTGTATAAGACTTACTTAAGAACTGTCAAAAATGGGGTAAACACTTTGACATTTAGAAGTTTAATTACCTCTGGTTTTAATACTTCCTTCATCTGAGGATTCAACCTCCTTTATGGCTACACAGGTAGCTTGAAATCATCCTCTATAATAATCTTATGAGTGAAAAAGGAGGGATAATTCCTCTAATGTCATAAATATTCTAAGCAATGGCCCTCTTATCCTTCTTAAGCATATTTAAAAACTTCTCTTTTTGATATGCCTTTAAATTTGAAGCAATAATCACTGGAAGCTTTGAAATATTCTCTAAAACTGCATATTCCAAATAATTAGGTAACTTCTTCAACTCCAAATCTAGTGGTTCTTTAATGGAGAAAACCCCTTCTTGCTTTTATCATTATCTTCAAACTCCTTCTTCCTCATTATATATTCATTAGCTTCTAAGTAGGCTACTTACTCATTCTTGATAGGGCTACCCTCATCCTCTTCATTTTGAATAAGGCATAACTCCAATGGATCTTTAGAAACAAAATCCTACATGACATCTAAAATTGCATTATTATTGGTATCAATAAGATAGCAAGTATCATCCTATTTAAGGGAATGCTAGATATTTTAAACTCACCTCTTCTTCCTTAACCTTAAGACTATCAGTAACATCAATAATAGATCTAGTAGTTCGACCTAGAATCAAAGGTACCTCTATATCCTTATCCATATCTAAGATAACAAAATTAACTTAAAAAAATAAATTTGTTAACTTTAGCAATAATATCCTTAATAATACCACTAAGATACTTAAGTGATATATTTGCTAATTGAATGCTCATCCTAGTGGATTTTGATTAACCTAATCTGAGCTTTTTAAATAAATTATAGGGAATTAAGTTAATATTAGCCCCCATGTCATCCAAATAAGTAAGTGATAGTAAAAATCATAGGTCTTTAAGTTTCTCGGACAACATGTTTTATAAAATATTCAAGCATTCCTCACTTAATGTTATTGTAGCTAGCTTCCCTAACTTCCTCTTGTTAGATAACAAGTCATTCAATAAATTAGATACTTTGGAATTTGCGAAAGAGACTAAACAAAAGATAAGTTAATATGGAATTATCTAAAAATTCAAAAAATTTACCTAATAGCTTTTCTATACTATCTTTCTTCAGCTTAACAGGATATGGGAAGGAGGATTGGAATTCCTTGACTTTTGGAGAATGCTATTCACTATTAGCATTTTCTTGACTCCTCTTATCACTTTCCTCCTCACTCTAGGACTTATTTTTAGCTTGCAATTCCTTTTTGTCCTACAGGTGATTGCCTTTGCATATTCTTTATGATTTATTTCCATATTACTAGGCAAACTCCTTATTACCATTTAGAACTAGTTTTGCAAACTGTACAGTCTAGTTCTCCAAGTTACGGATAGAAGACTTTTGATTCGTTAATGAATTTTCTAAAGTAAATCATTTGTTATCATAGAAATCACGTATAATATGTAAAATACACAAAAGGGGGGTTGAATTGTGTTAAATTGTCTAAGATAGTAATCTTAAAAAAAACTTCTTGATTTTTTTGAAAGACTAAGACGATTACAAAACAACACACTTTTTTTGTTTGAGTAATGCAACAGTGAAAATAGTATCTATTCTTCTAACAACAAGAAATTAAAGAGATAAGGGTTAGAGAATATGACACCACGATTTATACTGGTTCACCATTAACCTTTGGGCTACGTTTAGTCCTCAGAGTTTATCTGAGATTTCACTATCTCTTGCAACTTTATAAGTATTATTTCTCACTTCTAGAGCGTCTTCAGGTCTCTTTCACAAAGTATTCTTTATCTGCTATCTTAGCCTCTTCAAGTTTCTAGCCTTCCCTTTCGCTTGAAAAGATATTGTTTGAGTTTTCTAAACTCACGTTACAGGTGTTCTTGATCTCTCTTCTTCCTTCTTTTCACTCAGGATATTTTTCCAGTATACTCACTTGATTATAGAATTATTTTGTGTAAGTAAAGAGTTGAGAGTTGAAAGTTAAAAGTTGAAAGTTGAAAGTTGAAAGTTGTTTTGCCTATGACTACAACTAATATTTATAGTCTAATTCTCCAACGGTCTTTTGGAGAAAACTGCTTGTAGAATCTTCAGAGATCAATTATTAGTTGAATGCTGTAACCAACTCCAAGTAACTAACTAACTGACGTTGTAGATTATTCTTCAATTATATTGTCTTGATTTGATTTGGATGCTTCATTTTATGTCTTCACTTCATCTTATGTCTTTGCTTCGTCTTATGACTTCGCTTCAACTTATGACTTCGTCTGGTCCGTTTTACACTTTGTCTTAGTCAGCTCTTGAATATCATCTTAATTTGATGATTTATGCTACTTATATTTATCTGCGCACTTAACAAACTCACCAAAACAGTTCACACACTTCTTTTATTATTATTATTTGACTTTCATCAAAATCAATAGAAGAAGTGAAGTTTTCTTGACTTAACAATCTCCCCCTTTTTGATGATAACAAACAATCATAATATTAGAAGATAAAAAGATATTCAGATGGATAATGATAATATTCAGAAGAATAATTTTCAGACAAATATTATATTTATTTAGATGAATAATGCAAGATATACAATGCAAGATATCTAATACTAATTCAAATAACTTTCTAATACTAATTATCCTTTCCTTTATACTATTCTTCCCCTATTTTTTATTAATCAAAAAATATCATTTCAGAAGCTTCAATATTTCAGAGAGCATATGTTAAATATCAATACGGATCATTTTGAGGTCTTCTTCTATAGTCACACATAGAAGTGTTACTTCCTCATGAAGATCACCCACTGAGTCACTTAGTTCATCAACCTTAGTATCAATTTCTTTAATACGTTTAACTAAGGCTTCTTGATCTTCCTTCTGCTTTTGACTAGCTTCAGTCCATGTGATGAAATTCTTCATGAACTCCGAGTTATCGGTAGAATCTTATAGCTTTTCACTTAGTGGATGAAGATACTCAGAGACAGACTGTTTTCTGATTGAATCGTCTAAGTCAATAATTTTGATAGAGGGTAATTGGAAAGGTTGTGTTTGGTGTGGAATGTCAAGATCATCAGGTTTAGGTAGTTTGAAAATCGATTTTCTTAGAAGGTGTAGGATATGTTTGATAGAAGGAATGAAACCTAGGGGTTTAAAATGAATAAGTAAATGCACAAAGGTTTCTAAGTAGAAATTGATACCTTCAATTGTAATATTTTTGTATCTTCCTTCCGATATTGTCCCAACGACCTTGAAACTTTCATCTATGGTTGATGCGCCAAAGTTACTTCCTGATGGCCTTGATATGTGATGTGAAATATAGACGCCTACAAGTTGAGCTGCACGACATACATCATCTATATTCTTCATCGCCACTTGAATTTCTTCTTCCGTGAGATCATCTTCTTATTTCTTAGGAAATTTCTTCTTCTTGCCTTTGTCTTTGCTATCTACCTAGTGTTGGACGTCTAGGTTGTACATCTGGTATAATATTTATTGTTGTTCTTCTTGTCACTAGGTAGATTGTGTAACGATTTTTTTGTCATCTTCAATGGGTATGGTTCTGCCTTTTCATCTCGCAGAATACCATACAATCTTCTTTCTTTAGGTCTAAGAAGATGTATCGTCTAATCGTTTACTGTTACAGGTTCTGAACCTTAAATTTCTGTTTAGGAGGTTCTTTGATGATAATTGAACCTCTATTTTGATTAGGTATTGATTCTTCTATAATCTTCATCTTCAAATCTTCTTTCTTCATTGGTTAAGGAAGCTTGTAGATTGGTTGCTACTTTCTAACCTTCTTTTTCTGAATCGTCTTCGTCTTCCTTTGTTCTTCTGCTGGCTTAGAAGAGAGTTGTTGTTGAGACTTCTTCTGCTCAAATACTAACTTCCTTTTATCTCTGTCTCTTCAGACGATTGTTCTGATTGAGTCTGAGGGATAGAGACAATTGCTCTAGTAGGTTGTTGTTGTTGTTGTTGTTCCTTTGCACTTTCATAAACTTGACCAAGAATAAGAGTTTTTTGTTTTTTCTGTTCTTGTTTTCGTAAGGTCATCAATCTTGATGACCTTCTAGACTTCTCGGGTCTTTCTGATTTGAGCATCTCAGCCTTCCTCTTTAAAGACACTTTGTGAGTTGGTTGTTAAACCTTTACACTTTTCTTCCTTTTAGGAATCGTCTTTGCTTGTATTGACTTATAAGACGATTGTTCAACTTTTGCCACCTCAGCTGAGATTCTTCTGGTTGATTGAGGTTTTGCTTGCATACCAGATGAAACGTGTTCTTTCCTCCTTCTTCTGATTGAAAGCTCCCCCTTAGATTGTGCTTTCGATGTGAAATTTTTATTCGTTTCAGCTTCAGTTTTAATCCCCATTTTGCAAATAGTAGAGGCATTGATAACACTCTTAATATTCAGCTTTACTCTGTTTTCTCTATCAAGTAGGATTCCAGATTCTTTGAAGAATCTTGTCAACAGTATATCGTAAAGTAGCGAAACACTCTTCAGATGATAATTCTCCTTATCTTTTATCATGCAGGTCACAATCAAGAAAGGAAGATTAAAAGATTGGTGTGTGAGTAGATGAAATATCATTCATTGTCACCAAATCCTTTGATCCCACTCTTGGTAAAATACAGTGAAGAAGAATTGAAGCCTTCAGAATTAGGTTTGAAGACTTCTTGACTCCTGGATTACTCGATCCATATACTTGTCAATTGATGTTGTCTTCATTTAAGTGACTTTGAGCAAACCACTTTATATTGTTGAACAGTTTTGTTCCTTCATTTAGACATTCAATAGCCCTCACAATAGAATCTTGTGAAACAATCACCGAGAATTTGTCTATCACTGATACCAAGGTGTTATCTACCACCTTTGCATTTTTTCAAAACTCATACACTTCATTTGGATACACTGGTTCTCGGACATTGAAGAAATTTTCCCATCCAGCTGCTTTGATCTCAGGTTCGATATCCATTCGATCTTCCTTCAGAGCAGTGAATCAACGAGTCTCCCATAGACAAGAGATTTCGACATTGTTGTAATATGTAATGCATAAACACTAAATATAGAAATGTATTTTGCTTAAAGAAGCGAGTTTAGTATATAAAAACAATTGAGAGAAAGATAAGAAATGAAAATGCGAAATATTTGATGTAGAGAACAGAGGATTGAATCATCTTTGTTGAGAGCACTTTGAATTAGGTTGGTTACTAAGAAAATTCTAGAATGTAGAGGTTGCAGATTTTGAGAGATTTCTTTTTATAAACACTCTTAAAAAGTTACCGTTTGTAACGTCTGTGACTAATCCACAGGTAATCTTAAAATTGATACTACTGAGTGAAAATTACCGTTACTATTCCTTAAGACTTTTCTACTTCATTAGGATGTATCATCTAGGTCATGGAGTTTTAGACGAATGGTCATTTAACATTACCATGTTCAGATTTCGTCTTATTTCATTGAATCTATCTTCACTTAAAGGTTTGGTGAAGATATCTTCCCATTGTTGATTCGTCTCAACAAATTCTAAATTGATGATCCCTCTCTGTATATAGTCTCTTATAAAATGATGTCTAACTTTAATATGCTTTGCCCTTGAGTGTTGTATTGGATTCTTTGAGAGACTGATAGCACTTGTGTTGTCACAGAATATTGTAATTTGATCTTCTTGGATAGAATAGTCCTCTAACTGATACTTTATCCATAATATTTATGAACAACAGCTTGCAGCTGACATGTATTAAGCTTCTGCAGTAGATAGAGCAATTGAACTTTGCCTCTTGCTTGACCAAGAAATTAGATTATAACCAAGAAAGTGACAAC
>JAOQMS010000008.1:38371783-38393063 GCA_027563885.1 Erythroxylum longipes | reverse complement strand
ATTATTATTATTATTATTATTATTATTATTATTATTATTATTATTATTATTATTATTATTATTATTAATTTAATTTTAAAAATTAAAATTAAAAAATCACAATAAAAATTGAACCAAATAACTAATTAAAAAGCCTTTAAGAAAAAGAAAAGGGGGAGCAGGAGAAATTTTTAAATAAATTTTGAAAATTTTGTTAATAAGTCCTCATATTTTTCAAAATTTTCGATACCGGCCGATATATGGTTGATATTATAAGTACCATAGGTACCGGCCGATACCAACTGATATTTACACCCAGTATATAAACACTTCTACTTCGCACCGTTCTTCGGCCAGTACAGTATGTACCACCCAATACTGGCCTATACGGAACGAAATTCAAAACCTTGGTTCTGGAGGGAGTCATTCCTCATCTCCTCCAACTCTTGAAGCTGCAACTTCCTATGCACTCCCACATCATCCAAATTCATGTTGCATTTTCTGATAGCCCAATATGTCTTATGTTGTAATTCCACCAAAAGATGACATGGCATTTCAAGTCTATACGGCGACATCCCAATTGGTGATTTGTAAGTTGTCCTATAGGCCCATAATGCATCTTCCAATCTTATGCTCCAACCCTTCCTATTGGGCTGCACAATTTTCTCTAAGATTAATTTAATTTCTCGATTTAAGATTTCTATTTGCCCATTGGTTTGGGGATGGTAAGCAGTGGAAACTTTGTATGAAGTGATATTTTCTGAGCATTGCTTCCATCACCCTATTACAAAAGTGGGTTCCTCAGTTCTTAACAATTGCTTTTGGTATACCAAACCTAGAAAGAATGTTAGCCTTAACAAAATCTGCAATAACCTTTGCATCTTTAGTCTTGGTGGCTTTGGCTACCACCCATTTAGAAACATAATCAACTGCAAACAATATATAAGTAAAGCCAAAAGATGGATGGAAGGATAAATTCAATGGCCCAAATGTAAATAATTTCACAGAAAAGCAAAGGAGTGTGTGGGAGTTGATCTATACGGGACAAGTTACTGATCGTTGGCATCGATCACAGGATTTATAGAAGGTATATGCATCTTTGAACAATATTGGCCAGTAGAAGCCGCTCTTCAAAACTTCACAAGCCGTACTTTTCACTCCAAAATATCCTCCGCATACATACGAATGGCAAAAGGCTAATATTGATGATGTTTCATTTTTTGAAACACACCTCCTGATAATTTGATCTACTCAGTGCCTCTAAAGATACGAGTCATCCCATACGTAATACTTCACTTCACTCCGTAGCTTGTCACTATAAGTCATTAACAAACTAACAGGTAATTCGTTAGTAACTAAAAAAGACAATGTCTGTATACCATGGTTGTGTCGCATCGACAGAGAATAATTGCTCATCCAAAAAGGTTTCTTATAGAGGGATATTATCTTCTTCCTTTATCAAACGGCTGAGATGGTCTGCCACCACGTTTTCTACCCCCTTCTTATCTCTAATCTCCAAGTCAAATTCTTGAAGGAGGAGAATCCATCTAAGCAACCTCGATTTTTCTTCTTTCTTTATAAGCAAGTATGATTAGAATAAGCAAGTATCGTAAAGTTGTATGGTCAGAATAAGCAATCACTTTAGCACTAAGAAAATACGAGCGAAATTTTTCCAAAGCAAAAACAACAGATAAGAGTTCTTTTTCAGCAGTGGAATAATTCAATTGTACTGAGTTTAGAGTCTTAGAAGCATATTAGATGGCATGCAAAGCTTTTCCCACTCTTTTTCCTAGAACTGCCCCTATTGCATAATCGATTGCATCATACATGATCTTAAAAGGGAGGTTCCAATCTGGAACTTAAATCACCGGTGGGGATGTCAGAAACTCCTTAAGTTTGTTGAATGCTTCCTTAAACTTCACATCAAACTTAAAGGGGACATCTTGTTATATAACCTTTTATAGTGGTGCGGCTATCTTCGAAAAGTTCTTAATAAACCTTCACCAAAAACTTGCATGCCCAAAAAAAGAACGCACTTCCCTCACAGTAGAGGGGTAAGGTAAAGAAGAAATAAGATCAACCTTAGATTTGTCTACCTCAATACCCTTAGCATATATAACATGGCCTAAAGTTGACTGATTTATAAGCTTTATAAATTTACAACCCTCAAATACTGCAAGTGCACGGGTCGTGATTTGTAGTAAATGAAGGGTCGATCCCACAAGGAGTTGTGGGCTAATCTAATCCTAAGTTATCTAAGGCTAGAAAATTAATAAAATGAAAAAAATGGGACAGGAAAGTAAACATGGATAATTTTATTAGTGAGAATGTAATTCAGGAATTTAACACAAAAGGAATTAAAATTGAGCAACACAAAATTCACAACGGAAATCAATCAAGGAAAATTACCAGCTTATGGGAGAGAGGATTCTTCCTTTCATTAATGCTAACCGAACCATTTTTGTGTTAACAGGGTGTTGGTTCTAGACTATTAAAGGGGGATCACTCTCTGGCGAGTTAAAATCACGCACCCTAATTCATTAATCCTAATTAAATTATAGGATTTGGAATCTATCAATTAACAAAAGACCCACAATTCTAATTAGATCTTAAGCCCTTTAATAAACAATCGGGTCTCACACAGGATCTCTCTCTATATAATAACCAACTAGATTGATTGCGTGGTCAATTAGATCGCCTAACTCTCAATAGCCTTATCTAATCATTTTATCCAGTTCACCCTCTCGGTTTATTATTGAAATATGTAAATACCATAATTAATCATAACACCCAGTTCAAAAAAAGGTTAGTTTCTATGCATCGTTCCAAGATAATGGAAAGATTCTCAAGACATTCATCTAAAGAAGATCCATATTTTCTAAAATCATCCATAAATACATCAATAGTCTTCTCAACATATTCAGAAAAAAAAATGGTTGTCATACACCTTTGGAATGCGGCGGGTACGTTACATAATCCAAATGGCATTCTTCGATAAGTTAACGTACCGAATGGGCATATGAATGTGGTCTTCTTCTTATCATTCGGTGTGATCCGGACTTAAAGATAACCTGAAAAGTCAACTAGAAAGCAATAATAATCATAGCCAATCAATCTTTCAAGCATCTGATCAATAAAGGGAAGGGGAAAGTGGTCTTTACGAGTTGCAGAATTTAACTTTCTATAATCAACACATACTCACCACTCGGTTTGCACTCGGGTGGGAACCAACTCACCTTCCTGGATTGTCACAACGGTGATTCCAGATTTCTTTTGAACCACCTGGATAGGACTTACTCAGTTACTGTCAAAGATCAAGTAAATAACCCCAACATCAAGAAGCTTCAACACCTCCTTCTTCACAACTTCCATCTTCGGAGGATTTAGTCTATGCTGAGCTTGCCTTGTTGACTTTGCATCCTCCTTCAACAAAATACAATGCACTCATATGGATGGGCTTATCCCTTGGATATCTGCAGTAGTCCACCTAATGGCCTTCTTATGCTCGCTTAGCATTCGAACCAGTGTCTCCTCTTGATTCGAAGTCAACTCCACCAAAATGATAACTAGGAGAGTCTTCTATCACCCAAATAGGCATACTTTAGGTGTGTAAGGAGTGCCTTCAATTCCAATTCTAGTGCCTGCAAATTAGAAGGTAACAACTTTTTGTGAGATTCAGATAGTTTTATAGAAGCCAAATTATACCTTTCTAGAGAGTTTTCTAATGACTTCAGAGTGGCTGCCAGTTCTATAAGCTCCTCTCCCATTTCGAAATCAATGTTGGCTCCTGCTTCCAATTCCTCAATCAAGACTGTTTCTAAATGATCCTTGCAACTTAATTTAAATATTTCCTTTACCAAAGGATCAATCACATCAATAGAAAAAACACAATGATCATCAGGAGGATGCTTTATGGCATCAAAAATATTGAAATGAATCACTTCCCAATAAAATTCCACCGTAAGGCTGCCTTCACGAACATCTATCTTAGTTTGAGTTGTATTAAGAAATGGTCTTCCCAACTAGATAGGTATCGGATTACATGAAGTGTCATCATTCATATCCACAACATAGAAATCCTTGCTTCCTTTGAAATCTCATTTTTCCCATGTAAGGTTTCCCTATATTTGGTTTTTATGAAAGTAATTCTGTTAAAATTTCTTCTATTAATCACTGTTTTAAAGAAAAAATTAGTACATCTACCCCCATCCTTGATCCAATTAATTATGGCCCTCTGCTTCAATAAATAGCAATAATTATCTACTATTTGCATATAGTTCTTAAAAGCTTCCCTCTCCTTAGCGACTAAATGCAATCACTTAGGTTATCCACCAGAGATTTCTGGATTGCTGAAAGCTTGCTTCTTGCTTCTTCTATCTCCTTTTTAGTATTATGCCCCCTTCTGACATTTAAAACTTTAATTTCCTATTTTATAGCCTAAAGCTTTTGCACACAAATAAATTGCTTAGTACCATAGGTCTCAAATTCCAAGCCCTTAGAAATAGATTCATGAAAACCCCCCATATTAACCATGAAATTTTTGAATCTGAAAGGTGGTGAATAGTAACCTTTTAAACAGGTTATCCACCTTGATTGGGGTATGATTAGATATCCCAAGATCCAAAAAATAGCTTTACTCTCAGAAAAAAGAATTTATCCAGTCCACATTCACCATATCTCTATCTAACTTCTTCCGAATGAACCAGTTTGAGCTTTGTTTATTGAACCAAGTGAACCTATGGCCTTCAGTTTTTAAATCTATTAATTCCACATCTTGCATACAATCAAACATGTCTGAGGAGTAGTTGAGTAAATTATAATTCCCTTCTGCCTTTGACCTGTAAAAAGTATAGTTGAAATCCCCATTAAATAACTAAGGACCTTTTGTTGATGCTTTTAGTCTTCAAAGAGAAGTCCACTACTCCACTCTTTAAAAAACTATATTAAAACCATATACAAAAGTTGCTAAAGCAAAAGAGTTTTCCATTTTGAAGAAGAGATTTGTATCGACAAAGTGCTCATTAGTTTCCAGTTCTTCCACCTTCAGAAAATGCCCATCAAAAACAATAATAATTATTCCATAGGCATGGCAGTGGTGATTTATAAGAAACTTCCATTTGCTCCCTAAACAACTTAATTTATTCAGATTTTCTACTCCAATTTTGGTTTCCAATAAACAAAATAACAAAGGCTTTTCTTTCAATACAAAATCCCTTATAGCATTAAGCTTAGAAGGGTTGTTTATTCCTAACATTCCATACTATAAGAGTCATATAAGGTTTCTTTTTTCCTTTGGAGCCTTTCATACTTCTCCTATTGCTCTTCCTAGATAACACTTGTTCAAACTGTTCCTCTAAAGTAACTCCTCTCTCCTGATCTGCCAATAGTTGTTAAGGATCCTCATTTTGCTTATGCCCTGGTTTAAATGGCAAGGATTATTTCCGCATTCTTGTTTTTCATTCCCCTCTCCCCTCTATTACACTAAAAGATTACTTGTGAGACTCAATGTTTTCTAATTAATTTCCATAGGTTGAATTGAGTCTTGATAGTTATCAATTTAGACCCTTTCACCTTTATTAAGTGGTGCAATTTCGACCTTTTCCATACTCATTTGGCCTTCATGGTTGCCTAACAATTTTTCTGTTTCCACCAACTCTTTGTAATCTTCTAGATTAACCTGCTCCATTCCCATCACCTCCTAATGGTCTCCTCGGATGAATACTTTCCCTGTTGGTTTCCATTCTTTTCCTTGTGCTTTAAAGGAAGGTTTCCATTGGTATGTAACAAGCACTTTGTCTTCTTTGAGAGAATTCCCATCACCCAACCTTAGAATTGAAATGTTATCTTTCATTTCCTTAGAAATATCCATACTCACACATAATTTAACGAATCCAACAAGTTTCCTTAACACAGTTTTTTCATCTGTACAAATTGGTTTTCCCAAATAATTAGCTAGCGTTCTCAAACCTTCAGTTGTCCAATATTTTAAAAGAATATTGTGTATATTCACCTATAGAGACATATTTTCCAATCTAATTTTCTTTAATTCCATTATGGGTGGCCAATTCTAGAGAAATAAAGGAAGCTGAGAGATGTGCCAAAGGCATTCTTCTAATACCTTTTAAGCGTCATATTTAGAGGAAAAGTAAAGATTAAATTATCCTCCTCAATTAGCATTACCTCCAATGATCCTCTGCCTTTCCAATTTCTCTTAGCCCATGAACTTTCCAATTTCTCTTAGTCCATGTTAAAATAACACGAAAAGTAGGATGTTTATCCATTAAAAAAAACAATCAGTGCAATATCCTATATCCTTTCTCCTTCCTATAGAATCTTAAGACTAGGAGACACCATAAGCTTGCCTTCAATCTCAACCGGTAGACTGTAAAACAAAGATCAATATGATTTATCACCCATAACTTATTTCCATGTCTTTCTAGCTACTTGTTGCTGTTGATACACATTGCCATCTGGAGATGAGGTTTTAGGTGGTGGGACAGATGGTGGGGCTACAGCTAGGGGTGGGATAGGTTGATTAGTAGAGTGGGAGGGGGACAAATTTGAGGGTAAAGGTGGATAGTCTGTCTCCATAATGTAGTTTAAAGAGTGCCTGATGTTGTTTGTTTTTTGTTATTCGTGGTTGTTTTAGTAGGTAACACGGTGAATGGCAAGCCCAAAACGTGAAAAGGTTGCTAAAGAAGTAAGGATTTTAAAAGAAATCTGAGGGGAAGAAAACAGAAAGATGCAAATCTAGGGTTAGGGCAGATTGGTGAGGACAAAAGGTTTAGAGAGATAAAGGAGTTTCCCTCTCATTGTTGTTAAACTAATATGTGCAGTGGCGAAGCTCAGCTAATTTTTAAGGAGGGGCTGATAACGAGAACCCCTTGTACCATTGAGAAAATAACTACAAAAGGGATCACGTACTTATAAATATGTATCATTAACTGCATCACTTCTCAATTTGATCAAGGGTGGCGGTAGCCCCCTCTTGTCCCCCTAGGCTACCGCCACTGAATATGTGTACTGGTAGATTGTTTAACCAATACATCACCCAATATTCCTACAAACTCAAGATACATCAAATTTAACAACTTTAATTTATATTGATCAATTATTAACCTATATAAGTCAACCTATCACCCCAAAAACATGATTTAACAAATTTAAATGCACAAAACCAATTTTTTAATCCAAATATGTTTTAAAAAACACTTCTCAAAATGTTCCTTAAAGATTATCTGAAAGATCAAAAGGATGTTATATTAAACTCAAAAGCTTTAATGTTTCTTGATAAATGTAAAGACTCATACAGTGAAGTAAGATTAAATGATTATGCATAGTGAGTCTTTTGGATCATCAAATTAACAAAGTGAGCTTACAAATAATAATAAAAATGTGAAATGACCGTGATGAACCTTAATACTTTTTTTATCTTCATTTCGTCAGTTGCAAACTTTAACTTCTTTTGTTCAACTTCATACATTATCTTCTTAAGTTTATGACTTCATTTTATTTTAGTATTTCTTTTCATCAAAATAATAAATACATTAGTAATAATTATATTTTGTTGTCATCAGAACATTCAATTAGAACCTTCCTTAATTCAACAAAAGGCATTTGAGTAATTTAAACATGTGAAAAATCTTCTAGGGTTTTCTTACTTGATTAGGAGGTAAAAAAAAGATGGGTTTTAAAATTTAAAATATTAGGAATGAGTTAGACATATGTCAACCTTTAGATCTAGAGATGGAATCAAGGCACTTGGACCATCAAAGGCCTTTTAAAATTTTCATAAAGAAACCATAGGCCTAAAATAAGAAATATCTTGGTTAGAACGGGAAAGGAGTCATCACATGGAGCAAAAGGACAAAAAAAACTCTAATTTCCTTTCCAAAACCCCAGTTGTCATATAAAAGAAGAGAAAAAGGAAACTATTTTGAAACTTAATTTTCACATAGGAGCAGCATTGTGAATACTGTACTAGACTTGGTGTAACATCCCATTACCATAAAAAGGGTTAGAACTCTGTAAATGAGAAATAGCAATGATAGAGTAGAAAAATGCATTTCATGTTCATGCATAATATTAGCATACACACACATGATTGTTGGAAATTGCACACATTACAATGATTGTTATGCACTCATTTGATATTTACCGGGTATAATTGATTCATAAGGTGATTATATGGTGAATTATGGATAATATGTCTTGAAAATTGAGTTGGTGTGTATAATTAGTGATTTATAATTTTTGGTAAAATATGGGAAATTTCTGATAATTTTGAGTAATTTTGGAGTAGGAAAAATGCCAAGTGGAAGGACAATTGATAAATATTAGTAGAAATAAATATCAAATGGCAGTAGAAATTTTTGATAAGTAACATTAAGATTTAATGACAAGTGTCATTAAAAATTAGGAGACAATTGGATTAGAAATTTGAGAAAAATGGACTGGTTAAGAAAGAGGACCCATTAAAAATCATAAGGGGTGACATGTGGCAAGTGACAAGTGTCACTTGCCATGCCACACACCCATCCACGATATTTCCTTTCATTTGAAAGACTATCCTTTGTCTTTCATTTTCAATTGATGCTTTCTTCTTTCACTCTCACGAAATGCTCTAATCTTCTTCATCTTCTTCATTTGTCTTCATCCACGATACTTACTTCTCACCCCATCAACGTTGAAGCTTACCCTCACCTCCATTTGCTGCTCTCATTTTGATATCTTCTTCATATTTGTCACTAAAGACCTAACCCTACCACCTTTGGAATGATGATGATCGTGTGGTTCAAGGAAAGCTAGGGTTAAGTGATATTTTGACGATCTTGAAGCTAAAACAAGCAACTAACATATTACTCTTCATGATTTGTTAAATGAGATATGTATGTTGATAGTTAAAAGTTAAATGATCATAAAATGATGATGTATATTTGCTGAAAAGTGAAGGAGGAACTTAGGTATGTTCATGTCTTGCTTTTGTATATTTGATGATCAATATTTCATAAGTTGTTTTTGAGATGATTTTTGAGATAGAAAGATTATTATGATGATGTAAAAAGAGTGCAGAAATTTCATAAAGAGATGATATGCACGTGTTTTGTTTTTAATGCTTAATCACATGAATTTTTGGGTAGTTGTTATATGGATGAACTAAAATTAACTTGAGGTTAATAAAGGGATAAAGTAGTGTCTTGAAATGAGGTGAATTAAAATGTTAGAGATGAAATGAAGGTGTTGATGAAGTTGAAAATGTGCAGAAAGTTGTTGATGAATGTGCACATGTATATGTTCTGTTTCTGGGTTAATGATCAAACATAGATCATGATTTTTTGTGAATGATATTGCACTAAAATGGAAGTAGTAATGGAGAGAAAATAATCAGGACATAAGCTAGAACTGATAGACTAAGCAAAAGAGACAGACTAGGATAAAAACGATGACGAAGTGTGCTAGAATATGTTAGATAGAGTGTTCTCACTAAACAGGCATCTGTATTTTAGCCATATCTTGATCTGTAGATATCCAAATGGGATGATTTTTAATTTATATTAAACTAGAGAAATTTTCTACAATTTTCATAAAGGAATTGAATTTGAATTCTATCTCTAAGTGTTTTGAAATTTAGCTTGAAGTTGAGTACTGGGTTTTATTGCAGTTTGAGAACAGTCTTTAGTGTTTTGGGTGTAACTTGCAGAATACTAAACCAAACTACACTAACTATATGTCGTTAGAAACCTAAGGCATATAGGAACATTTTTTTAAGAAGAAGGTGTTGCCTAAATACCTCATTTTCTAGCTCATAATAGTCATACAAAATTGACCTGAAAACAGATTTGGAAAAGATGAAAAATTAGAGAAAATTGCTGGGATTTTTCGAATTGAAGCATCCCATAATCGTGGGAATAGTTCAACAATCGTGGGAATGCATAAGAGGCCAGAAAGTTTCTGCCAATAAATCACACAATCGTGGGAATGGGTATAACACGAAAATTGCTTCTTTTATGTGTGGTTTGGAACAACAAATGGTTGGGTGCTTTCCTATGATGCTTTTAGGCTTGAATGGAGTTTGAAATGACCTAAGTTTCATGATGAAACAAGTAATTAAATGAGTGATATGTTTAGGATGATGAATGAGGATATAAATTAAGAATGGAATGTTGAACATTAGGCGTTCAAATCTAGAAAATTGGAGATGTTATGAGAATGAAAGTGATCTAATGTGGCTAATGTGATTCAAATGAGAGGAATAAAGTGTATTAAGTAAAGATGAATGAGAATTGAATACTTTGTGATCTTATAATCCTAGAAAAAGAATAGGAAAGCATTTACGTGATAGACATATGATTGATGGTATTAGATTAACCAAGTTCTTTGATGTATGGACCTAAGTGTAAGCTTGACATACACAAATGATGTTGTTAATGATCAAGTGATGTGATTAAGGATAAATACCTGGAATAGTCAATATGAGCATGCATTATACATTACACATATAGATATGTGTATAACTGAATGTTTATGTGATATTCAATTAGTAATGTGTGTACAACATATATTGCATGAAGTTGATACACAGGATTGAAAGTTAGCATCCAGACGTTTCCAGATCATGGAAGTTAATGCTAATCTAGAGCGTACTGTGAGTCGACCTAGATGGTCTCACTTTTATTGTTTGTTCTATTCTAAATTTCTGTATTGAATTACTACTTATATGATTACGATTGAGACCATTCTGGACATAAATAGTCCGAGAAGTTTGATAAATGTGAGAACATAGGAAGTACTTCATTGAATGTGAATGTGAATGAAATAAGTGATTCTCAACATTATTGTTGAATGTTGGACATCGATCCAATGAAAAATGTGAATGTGAATGTGAAATTGAACACAAGCGATTGATTGAATATATATGAATGTGGTGCATTTCATTACATAAATGCATAAACAAACAAAGTCAATTGTGACCGGAGTAGCCACCGAAAAAGAACTTAAAGCTTAGAAAGTGATTAAGAGTCAAAGGCTCACTATGTATAATGAGCCATGTATCCCCAACGGATAAGGGATAGTTATTAATGAGCCCGGTATCCACAATAGATACGAGACAATTACAGGCACTCGGTCACAACAATAACAATTGGAAGTGAGTCTCATGAGCATTACATATATAATTGATATGTATGTTTTAAATGATCAAAATGAACTGTTTGACTACTTTGAATGTGAAATGTGAAATAAATGAATAAAGTATTAATTGGTGCTACATGATGAATTCATGAAGTGATGTGGATTTTGTAATTATATGAATTGCTGTATTATGTGATATGAGTGAGCCATCGAAGATGGTCCGTTCGCTGACTTCGCAAAACTCAACAAAATTGCAATATTGTTTTTCAGGTTCAGGAAATACCCAGTTAGACCAATTGGGGTATAACCACTGCATTTGGAAAAGATTTTGAGCTGGGGATCATTTCACATCTGCATATATTTTCCCTTTTTTTGGTATTAAAGAATGTATTTTGCAAATATTGTACCACGTGTATCTGGATCATTTTCTTGTGTAATGACTTTCCATATTAGAAATGTTTGTAAATAAGATTGATCAATGAGTGTACTAACAATTGTAATTATGATGTTTATGAATAAAATGGGCCAAAATTGATTATTGGTTTTCTGTAATATGCATGTGATGTTTAAAAAAATTTACATTGAGTTTGACTGACCGTCGTAGCACACCACCCTTGTAGAGTGTATTCTCAAATACTGTCAGTATATTTGGGAATATGCACTATGAGAGTAAGGTGATACACTTAGTATTAGATTTAGTTTTGGTATAGTACAACATTAGTATCGATCAATAATTAATACCATTTTGAATAATTTTTAAAATTGTATAGTCGAGACCTTTATACACAATTCAGGTGAAACTCAAAAAGGTTTATCAATTGGTTTTGCAATTTGGGGTTTTTAATTCCACTCCTGTTTTTTTATTATGGTTTTCAGTTTTTGTTTTCAACTTTCAGAAGAAAAAAATTGATTAATTGTTGATGTTAATATAGTTATATTTTTATTACTAATAATAATTACATATTAGATCAAATTTAAAGATAAATTATTTTTAATTAAACAAATTTATTTTAATTTCTTATATAATATTTATTTAAAAATTTAATAAAATTATTTCATTTATTAAAATAAATAATTTTAAATTTTTTTATTTTAAATATATTTTAATTATTAAATCAAAATTTCTTTGAAATTTATATATTTTTAAGATATTTTAAATTTAATTATATTCATTAGTAATTATGAAATTTTTTATTCATTTTAATTTAAAAAATTATTTCATTATTATTAATAATTAATTTTAATTAATTAAATATATAATATATATTTAGTTGAAAGTAACTCAGATTATTTAAAAAAAAACATAAACATAAAACAAAAATCACTTTTTATAATTTTCATAATTTTATGCATATACCTAGCTTTTAAAATCAAATCAAACCTTTCTCTTTTTAATAACCTAGCTTTCCACTTTTTTTTCCTAAAATTTACTCTTTCTTTTAAAGGCTCGTTTATCTTTTCAAATAAATTTCTTTTACATTATTTTCTTTTTTTTCCATTAAGATTTTTCCTTGGTCATCATTTTTGAAAAAATCTATTTAAGTGTGAAATCAGTTCCACTAAATAAAATAATAAAACAGGTTCAAATTGCTTAGGACCACCCGTTCCCTAGATTTATATATGTTGGGTGACGGGCTTGATGTACACTTATACGGATAAATAAAAGGGCAGTCCCCTTCAAACCTAACTCGATTTGTGAGAAGTTGGAAGCACAAAATTGAGTCAAAGACGTGGTTGTGGAATTCTTATCCAAGTATTGTTAGCCAACTCGACTTGATTTTCAATCCTCCACCTAAGCTACTTGGCTTTTTTCGCCTGCTACTCTTTTATTACTTCAAAACTATGCACGCCTTCAACTTCCTCTTTAATTTGTTGATTCTCCCACAACCACTTTCTAGAAACCGATCCGTCACGCCTCTTTCCATCTTTTTATCTCTATTATTGGGGTATTACGACACCATAGCCCACTACACTGGGAAAAAGGATGACACAATACACTGGGAAAAGAAAAACACCAGAAATATGATGTAGTATGTGAAAGGAAAAAAGAAAGTATATGATGATGTCAATTGTCTGCCGACCATGACCCCACGTAAATGGACAAAGATGATGAGTGATGACAAATATGGGGACCGAGAGTGACATGTCCAAGCCCACTTTTGCGTAGGCTGAGTCAGTCAATTTTTGCCAGCAAGTGGGCTCCCCAATTAAAGTGGAGAGAGAAGGAGAAATCGCACTGCGTTAGATCTTGACTGGAACTTGTACGGTTGGACTGACTCATCTACCTTACTTTCTAATCAGTGCTGAGTCAAACTTTAGATCAAAAGCGGCCTCTCTTTGAACCTACTTTTTTCAATACTGATTACTGAATCGACCACCAATCAGTGAAATGAAAACTAGCTAACGTATTTCACCCACACAAAAAAAAAAAAGAAAACAAGCTAACGTAGTAAACTGTTTCCTCTCTTACCCATCGTACAAAACTTGGCATGAGAACACTAACGTCGGTGATATATAACGTAAACTTGACACACACTAAAGATACATGCAATGGAAACGCTGAACACTGTCCAACTCAGAGACTTGTTAACATTCTTTACATGAATGACATCAAACATAATTTTTACCAGCTTAAAAGGAAGGACAATTCGTACAAGTTTAGTCGTACGGACATAGTAAAGATCCAAGTAAAAGTCGTGAATATCAGAAGGCCTTATTACTCTTTGTGCCGCGTATCAAATTCCATCAGGCCTTATCCCCGCCATGCACTCGCAAGCCGACACAAATCAAGGTGTACTTATATCATCAGTTGGTCTAACCAATTGGAAACCATATTACGTGTCCAACTTGTAGACATACATATTATGGTCGAGGAAGCTGACATTTAGATTTTATTTCTTTTTTATAACAGAACACGATTTACCGTTGACTGTGTACTACCATTATTTAATATGAGATGCTGACAATGCAAATCACTCAGACCGGTTCCATAAAACCAACCCAATATATGTCGGCATGGAGAGCTTTTCTTATAATTTTATTTTTTACACCATTTTATCAATTTGAACGTCACTTTATAGTATGAAAATGTATTATCATCCCATTATACGCAAATTCAATATGTATTTCTGTTAAATTTTATATGATTGGGCCTAAATAAACTAAGCACATATAAGCCTTAATAAGGTTCCATCTTAAAACCAATTGGTGATAAGAGGAGTAACTCATTAGGCTTATATGTATGCTCAAAGCATTGTATTCTTCCCATGTGGGACAAACTCCTACTTATATTTCAACAATTTCTTTTACAAAATTGATACCTTCAACAATGATTAAATGATTATAATTTTATGCTTTGCATTAAAATTTTTAAAAATTATATCAAAATTTTAATTTTAATAAGTAATAAACTTATTAAATTTACTAGAATTAAAGAATGATTTTTAAAATACCGTAAATGCATTATTATTTAAATAATTTGCTTTTTCTCGAATTATGATTTCGAAAAACGTAAGAAGCATGTAAATTTATGTGTCAATGCCAAAGACTCAGCTTTGTCTAGCTCCATAACATGTGCTTTTTGATATGATGCACTTGAACATCACAGCATCTCTTTCTTTTTTATTGTGCTTATACAAACGTCATTTGCCAACGCAATGTGCCTCTTTACAAAAATGCATAATAGAGATATCAAAGTCGGAGTCAATCAATCCTCTAGTTGAGCAGTACCATTGCTGATTCAGACCCCATTATGTCTTTAAAAACTAGCTCTTTTATATACTGTGATTATGGAATATGGCATAATATAGGATTTCAGAATCTTCAAATGAACCTCAGCCGACTACGAGGGTGCTTAACAACGTTGCTCTTCTAGTTATAGAAGTTTACCTTTTCCCTACAATAAAGATGAGAAGATAAGATGGAGACTTTTATTATGAAGTGTTTTCCCGCTGGCCAGGCCAAAAGATTTATATTTGCTCTGCAGATCGTTTGGCTATCGATCATAGAAGATAGAGTCGACATGCTGAAGTTATTAGTAGTTGATGTTGCTCCTGAGAAAGCTCTATTAGGAAACATACATGTTTAGAATTCTTAGTTTCATTTACGTTTTTTTTTTGGTGTGATTTTTTATTTTTATTTCTTAATTTTTATTTTTTAGAAATTTATTTAATTCTCAATGTTAATATAATTATTTTGACTGTAAAGCTGTTAAATTTTAGAATTTAAATAGTATAACCGTCAACAACAATGTTAAATCTTTTATAGAATGTTAAGAAGCAATTTATATATTTGATCTAATATATAAATATCGAACTAAAAGCGATTAGATACGTCAGTTTCATGATCTATTTAAAGTCTTTGCCTTTGGTAGATCCCGTACTAATAAAGATTGAGAAAAGGAAAGAGGTGGAGGGGGTCGGTGTGCATCTGGTCCACTATAAGAAAATTAGTAATTAGTGATGAAAAATTACTAACAAAAACGAAACTATAGCAAATTACTGACGAAAAATTTTGTTCTATCGGTAAAATTGTTAGGAAAATTTTGATTTTACAACAGAAAAAACATCCGTCAGTAAATATGGCAGGAAATTATTCCGACAAATTTTTTGACGGAATATAATGACAGTAGAAAATTCTTGTAGGTAAAGAAGGCAGTAATGCTTGATCGAATAAATAAAATTTGGGTTTTCCGATGAAACAAATTTTTGTCGGTAAATTCTAGTTGTTGGGATTGTGTTGGTTTTGAAGGCTCAACACAGATTTTTCTTCATTGTTTTTAACAAAACATACTTTGATGATCAGTCCTTTACTTTCATTTTCCGCATGCTTAATTTTTTGGTACTCCCTCAGCCTTGTTAATCTTAACCTTTTGTGGGATGGGGCAAGGCATATGAGAATTCAGTTTGCTGCAATCCGTTCCGTTGTTTAGCTGTCAGTTCTAAATTGGAATTAGGATATAATCAATACCTTCCCCTTGCTTTTATGGTAGCTGATGTCAATCCACTATATGTTCAAGTTTATGAAGAGCATAACCATGGTCTCCAGCTAGATGTTAATTCCCTTTGGTTAATCTGTGGTATTAGTAGGCATAATACGCACATGCCTTTTCCGTTTAATTCATTAGAAAGGAAATATTATGAGAATGGATGTTAAGCTTTTTTTAATTAAATACATAAAAAAATTGATGGCTTCTAAATTTAAATTCACCCTATATGATTTTTTATATAAAAGAGCAAATGACATGAGTCTTAGTTCAATTTAACTTAAATTTATCCCATTAAATTTGATCGCCTTGCAAACAAAATAAGAAGACCATGAATATATCAAAATTATTCAACAAACGTATATAATCATTCATTAAAACACTAGTTTTCCTGTTATATATAAAATAATAATAATAACAACTTTCTGCCTAACAAATTCAATTCAATCTTAAAAGGCAATTATTTTCTTTTTATAAAGCTTTCATCTTTATTCGTAAAAAGGGTACGGTACTTGAAAGATAGGAGCTTTCACATGGGATACTTGTTATTAAAATCAGTGCCTATTACACTTCTAAATCAGTTATGATTATTCTAAAACTTTTTAAGTGTATTATGATGATTCCAATGTTATTTTACTTCAGTCTATATCTTCTACAAAATTTGTAGCACTTTATGTTAGCTTTCAAATGACTCGAGAATCACCTCAATCGGTAAACTATAGAGAAACTTATGCTCAAATTTATGTTTCTTTCTTAAAATCATCAGTACAAGATAATGACCAAATATAGGAAAATATCATATAATTATGTATAAAATATACCATAAAATACTAAATCACAACTAACTTAGCTTTTAAAAAATGCAAAATATGGACCTTTAACTATTTATTGATTATATTGTACCTAAAACATTGGACCCGTAATTAGCTATTATAAGTTTTGATATACCTCTATAAACCTATCTATCTTGTAACAATGTTTCATGTATGACTTTGGTTGTTACTTGGCATGGAAAATGGCATTAATAGTATAGGTTCATGGGTACCCAACGAGTTCTCATACCCTATAACTGCATGTTTTATCATTGTAATTAGGTTATTCTTTTTCTGGTTCTTCTTCACTTTTAGTTCAGTGTTCTCTTTCCATTTCTTTTCTTGCTTCTTCAATCCTAATTATCTCTTTATTATTATAGTTATGATAGTCCTAACATTTTTTCATTTTAGCCTATATCACTTTGACTTTCCTATATTTGTTGGAATGTATAAGGATAAGTGGTATGAAAATAATACGGTTGTTTTCTTATTAACAGAAAATGATTCAACACTGGTCATAAAAGAAAATTGTATCAGTACCATAGTACTGATTACTATGATTATAAATAATTATTTTTGTGGGTCCTCTTTTCCTTTAGATTACCTAATGTTACAAATTGGCTTCATTTATAATAATTAAGCAATTTATATAAATAATAAACCATAAATCATTATCACAGTTTGATGGCAATAAGTATCTTAATACAATACGTAGTAACTATGCCTAAAATTAATGTCTTAGTCTTGCTCAATCGATTGGCAACATTCACTGAAGATTTCGAGGTTAAAATGCATTTATGGCACAACTACTTCGCAACACACAGACTTTGCCCAAAAAAGAGCCTAATGGATTTGAACTTTGAAATGCTTAAATTGATGTTCACAATGTCTTTGTTTTATCTTGCATACTAAAGATGAAGCATATTTTTATGTCAATTGTAGTCCTTTGCAAACAGTGGTGCATTCCCACCAGTTAACTAATTAACATCACATGTTTGTGTTTTAGCTTAAATAATAGATTTTCTCTGTATTGTATTACATATCAAAACTCATATTGCCTTATTTTCTAATTTGCTTGCTTTAATATATTAAAATATAACAAAACTATTGAACAAGTGTATTATATTAAATAAGAAATATTCTTTTTCACAGGCCCTATTTTATCTTAAAGAGCATCGTTCATCCTTCTTCTTTATAGTCTGCAATTGTCCGTTTATCCTGATAAGTTGTCCAACTAATGTCTACTATATTTGTTACTTTAATAATACGATTCTAACGCATTTGGGTTTTGTGTGAATGCAAAGGAGGTTTTGATTTTGTGTTGTTGTTTAGAATATTCTTATAATCATTGATGAGTTTTTTAAGTTCTTCTTTAATAGTCTAAGTATTTATGTTTGGGTTTTGAGTCATTGATGAGTAGATGTATGATTACATAAGTATTTACTGTATATGGAATGAGTTTGAGGTCTTATGGATGATTTGAGGTATAATAAACCTCTAGGATGGTATATAGGCTGGAAACTCATGATGTAACTCCTATGAGGCTTATCGGTGAAAAATTCCACAAACCTAATAGTCGCAGCGAGAACTTACTTTCTCGATTCATATGGTGTAACAATGCGAAGTACCTTAATGTTTCTTTTAATTTGAACTTAGTGTACGAACTTCAATCAAAACATTTAGGAAGTAGTAAGTTGTATAGTTACGAAAAATTATGGATCATCTGAGGCATAATAAACCCCTAGGACAATATATAAGCTGGAAAGCTGTGACACAGCTCCCATGAGGTTTATCGATGAAAAATTCCACGAGCCTAGGAGTCACAACAAGAACTTGCTTTTTCGATTCATATGGTGTAACAATGCCACGTACCATAGTATTGAAATCAATTGTAGGTGATTAATTCAAACATAAATACTTCAACTTCAATGTGATTAATTCAAACTTTTAGTATTAACACAAGAAATTCATAGGTTTAATAAACATGATAATTCTTTCCATAATAAATCCCTAGGACGGTATATAGGCTGGAATCCTATGATGCAGCTCCCGTGAGGCTCATTGGTGAAAAATTCCACGAGCCTAAGAATCATAGTGAGAACTTGCTTTCTTGATTCACAGGTGTAAACAATGCTACGTACCATAGTATTAAAATCAATTGTATGTGATTAATTCAATTGATTAATACTTAGGTGTTTTGTGTAAAGTAAAGGTTAAATGTTTTGTAAACTTGGACATGAATGATACTAACTATGAAATCACTTTTTAAAATTAACAATTTTGCTGAAATGAATAATGTTGATAGATCTTGGATGTATAGACGATTAACACTTGATGGTTTCATTAATCATGAGTTTGTTGAGGGAGTTGAAGCTTTTATTCAATATGCATGTTCTCAACCTGCATATATGGATGGCCTAAAAATCAGATGTCTATGTAAAAAGTGCAAACATATTTGCTTACTTCTTATTGATGAAGTGAATGGCCATTTGCTGAGAAAAGGGTTTGTTCCAAATTATTTTGTGTGGACATGACATGGGGAGCCATTTATTTGTAGCACCTTAATGGGTAATGAAGTAAAATCTTCAGTAAATATGGATGAGTTTGAAGGGGGGATTAGATTTAGAACAAATAATGCGGGTGCAACTAAAAATCCTTACATGCAAATGGTTTATGATGCAGTCAGTTATAGCTTTCAAGAAAATATAGAAAATCTTGAAGAAGAATCAAACCTACATGCAAAATAATTTTTTGACTTACTACACTCAACTGACCAAGAATTATAGCTAAATTGTGAGACAATGACTCAATTGCCTTCAATTGCTCAAATATTGAACACAAAGTCTTAAGGGCATATTTCTAATCGTAGTTTTGATAAAATTCTTGGATGGTATAATGAATCATTGCCTCTTGATAATACAATGGTTGATAGTTTTTACAATATGAAGAAATTTATTAGGGGTCCTAGTTTGCCTGTTGAAAAAATTGATTGTTGCAAATTGGGATGTATGTTATATTGGGAAGATGATATGGAATTACAAGAGGGTAAATTTTGTAGTCAATCTAGCTTCAAGCCTAGAAAGCATTCTATGAAATAGAAATTAGTACCCTAGAAGCAAATGTATTATTTTCCACTAACTCCGAGACTTCAAAGACTATAATGCTTATGATGTTACTGCATCTCACATGAGATGGCTAATGAACATGAATAGGAAGATGGAATAATGAGTCATTCATCAGATGCACTGGCATGGAAACATTTCAATAACACCCATTATAGGTTTGCAGCTGAAAGTCATGTTAGGTTAGGATTGTCAACAAATGGATTCCAACCTTTTGGTCAATCCGACCAACAATATTCATCATGGACAATCATAATTACTCCTTATAATTTGCCTCTATGGATGTGTATGAATGACGCATATATGTTCTTGAAAGTGATTGTGCCAGGGCCTACAAATCCAAATCATAAAATTGATGTATTCTTACAACAATTGGTATCTGAATTGTAGGATCTTTTGGAATATGGTGTAGAGACATATGATGTGTCTCTGAAATAAAATTTTATGTTGAGAGTAGCTTTGATGTGGACTATTAGTGATTTTTTGACATATGCTATGTTGTATGGATGGAGCACAATAGGGAAATTGGCTTTTCCTTATTGTGGTAATGATTCTGATGCGTTTTTTCTTTCAAACGGGGGCAAAACATGTTGATTTGACAACTATAGCAAATTTATTCCTCCATATCATCCATTTAGACACAATAAACAAAAGTTCATTAAGAATAGGATAGTACAAATACCTTCTCCCCCTCACAAAGATGGTGAAGAGATATTGCAGGAGATTGATGAATTAGGGTTGCTGAAAGTTACAGAACTTGAAGTTGATGAAGTTAATACAAGCATTAGTAAAAACTTTGGTTGGAAAAATCGAAGTATCTTTTAGGATTTGCCATATTGGAAAACCAATTTGATACGTCATAATTTAAATATGATGTGTATTAAAAACAATATTTTTGATAATTTGTTTAATACCGTAATGAACATTGAAGGAAGGACAAAAGACAATG
Organism: Erythroxylum longipes; assembly: GCA_027563885.1. Taxonomy (NCBI): domain Eukaryota; kingdom Viridiplantae; phylum Streptophyta; class Magnoliopsida; order Malpighiales; family Erythroxylaceae; genus Erythroxylum; species Erythroxylum longipes. Next base: position 38,372,087 of record JAOQMS010000008.1, on the reverse strand, counting down.
CAAAATCATGAGCTGATTTGAAACTTTTTTTATAGAAGGAATGAGTTAGATGAAGATCTTTGCACCGGTAAATATCTGAAAGCATGTTACACTTTGTATTTAAAAAAAGGAAATTTTTTGTAAATGGTTGAAAAGTCTAAAGTTTTCCGATGGTTATATTTCAAACTTGGCAAGGTGTGTGGACATGAAGAATAGTTACGCGAGCTAATGCCCGAGAAAATACAGGGTGATATCAATAAAGAAGTTGGAAGACACTTTCCTCGATGGTTCGAGAAATATGTAAGTTTTCACTTACAATTATTGA
>JAOQMS010000008.1:38360017-38371683 GCA_027563885.1 Erythroxylum longipes | reverse complement strand
TAAACCATAATCAAGTGACCAACTTGATTATTCAACTATGAATCAACTAATTTAGATTCTAATAATATACATGTTTCTCGTACATCCCCATGTATATGTATATTACTTATAAAAGAATCTTGGTACCTTATGACTAGATATATAATGCTTATACAAATAAAACCAAACTCTTTTGTTTTATTAATAATAAATATTTTCATTACAAAAGTAACTGGAAGAAAATTAAGTTATATGTAAATACACTTACTTTCTAGGGCACTATATTTACATAATTCCAATATCCAACATGTTTCCTCAACACAGTGTCTTCATCTATACATATTGGTTTTCCCAAATAACTAGCTAGCATGCTCAAACCTTTAGTCATCCAATAGTCCAAAGGAATATTATGTTTATTCACCCATATAAGAATATTTTCCAATATGATTTTTTCTATTTCCATTCCAGGTTGCCAATTCTAAAGAACTAAAGGAAGCTGAGAGATGTGTCAAGGGCCTTCTTGTAATACCTTTTGAGCTTTAAATTTAGAGGAAAAGGTAAAGATTAAATTATCCTCCTCAGTTAGCATTACCTCCAATAATCCTCTGCCTTTCCAATTTCTCTTGGTCCATGCTTGGATCATAAGAAAAGCATGACGTTTATCCATAAGAAAACCAATCAGCATAGCATCCCATATCCTTGCTCCTTCCTGTAGAATCTCAAGACTAGGGGCTACCATAAGCTTGCCTTCAATCTCAACTGGTGGACTGTAGAACAAAAATGAATCTGAGTTATCATCCATGTCTTGTTTCCATGTCTTTCTAGATACTTGTTGCTATTGATACACACTGCCATCTAGAGATGAGGTTTTAGGTGGTGGGATAAATGGTGGGATAAATGGTGGGTCTACGGCTAAGGGTGGGATAGGTTGATTAGTAGAGTGGAAGGGGGCAAATTTGAGGGTAAAGGTGGATAGTCTATCTTTATAATGTAGTTTAAAAGGTGTCTGATGTTGTTTGTTGTTTTCAATTTGTGGTTGGTTTGGCAGGTAGCATGATGAATGGCAAGGCCAGAACATGAAAAGGTTGCTAAAGAAGCAAGGATTTTAAAAGAAATCTGAGGGGAAGAAAACAAAAGGGTTTAAATCTAGGGTTAGGGCTGATTGGTGAGGATGAAAGGTTTAGAGAGATACAGGAGTTTCTCTCTTATCGTGTTTCCGAAAATTTTCTTAGTTATTCTTTAGACACCTTGAAAATCGGTTGTTTATTTTATTATTTACTAGGACTCTTGATAGAACAAGTAGTTTTATATATCCAATTTGCCTTATCATATCGAGCTTTTGGAGGATTAGATTCTAAGGAGCCAGATTTGATAGATGAATTTGACTTGGAAGATAATCTTGAATGGGAAAGTTTTGATATGTCATTCGGTGCAATGAATTTGAATAATGGTGATGACGAGGCTCCTCTCAATGATGAGGATTTTGTACCAAATGAGAATTGAGTCGATGCAATTTGAGCATATTGAATAAAGTTCCAGATTTTTGTTTCTCTTTTTCTTTTAATTTTACTTATATTTAATATTGTATATGTTAAATTCTATATATATAATATTTTTGTAAATATTTTGTTTCAGGTTTTACTTCTAGTTAGTTCTTCGGCAAGAACTATTAATGTTGTAAATTCTTATAGTTAGAGAGAGTCATGAATATTTGTTATTTTTTTATTTAATATTTTGATGTGATCATTATTTATTATATAATGAAATTGTAACTTTTTAATTACTTTATATTGTTATTAATTTTATATTTGTATGATGATTAAATAATCTTTTTCATATTAATTGAAGTTATTATTTATATGTGAAATATATGAAAAGTAATGTTAATAAAAATAAATAGATTATTTTTTATTTTAAATTTCTATTATTATAATTTTTAAAGACATGAATAATGTAAAATTACATATTATAAAATAAAATATATTGAGAGACTATTTTGCAATTTAAAAATTTTTATAGATTATTTTGTAAATTTAAAAAATTATCCAAAACAACACCTGAGCTAAAAATTACAATAACAAGCAACTGGTTTTTACACATATAATTTATAAAAGTTTATTTATATTAATATTAAAAATCATGTTTCGAATGTGATTTCTTTGAACCCTGAAATAGCACATATTACTAAATTTTATTTATAAGGTTTATTTTAAATTAATTTTAAAGATCAATTTAAAAATTTCAAAACTTTGGTAGCCTAAAGAGAGCCTCCAGTATTAAACCTTAATTTCTTTAAAGTAAATAAACGTTCCACGTGCTTCTAACTTTCGTGTCTTTAAGAGAGCATTTCAAAACGTGGTTAAACAGACCGTGTTTCATAGTTACTCCTTTCTCTTAGTCAATGACCCTGAGACGCAGCATTTGGCACGTCAACCTGTCATCAAAATACAACACTATTTGCCAACTACAAATGAAGCTTTCACTTTGGGTAGTAGTTTTGCTCGTATAAGATCAAGGAATCAATTTCACATCCAGAACAATGCCATCAGTGGCTGTCTTATATGCATGACTCCAAATGAAGCAGTTTTGACCTGTCCACCAAGAGGACACAGCAATTTCAACAGCAAAAAGATGGGAACAGCGAGAATTTTAATATGCCTGCCTGCCTGCCTGCCTGCTTGCCTGCCTGCTGGCCTGCTTGAGATTATTTGTCATTCAGCTTCATGATCTTCTACAGTTTGACTAGCAGGGAATAATTCATTTGAGACGAGTGTTCAGTGTTGTATTCTTTATGTCGAAAAGCCTCATAGGAAAAGTGCTACGATTAATCTAGCCCAACCGATCATATGTGGAAACATAATAGGTCATCTGGTTTCCTGTCGAATGAACACGTCTCTCATTCTGCTCATCAGCCAAGTTGCATCAGAAGATGTACAAGCTATTGCTCAATTTGTATAGTTACATGATGAATCCTGAATACTTTTTCACAGTAGTCCCTTATCCTACTGAGTATATCAGACGAGTTGGCTCCAGGCTCAGCTACTACATGACAGGATAATACTAACTTCCCCACTGTTATGGCCCAAATGTGCAGGTCATGAATGTCTCTTACACCTTTAATACACTTGATCCCCTTCTCCAGACTTCCAACGTTGATCTCCTTTGGTGTCATGTTCATTAGTATTCCATATATATCTCTAAGCATGGGTAAGGTGGTACACAGAACAAACGCAGAAAAGAGAACAGTGCAGATGAGATCAACTGCAAACCAATTTGGCTTTGCCCATATAATTGCTCCAGCTATCATTACCCCCCCAGACTGAAATAGATCTGCCACAGCATGTAGATAAGCTCCTTGTATATTTATGTTGAAATTTTTTTTCGGGAGAGAAGTAGACACAAGCTGAGCATCCTCTTCTTCATCTCCACCCTCAAGATTGTGAACATGATGATGATGATGATGATGACAGGCATTATGAGAGTGCTCATGACCTAGCCACATGACCATGATTAAGTTAATGATAAATCCAAATGCTGCAACCACAAACATGAGTCCTCCTTTCACCCTTGCACTTCGCTTAAGAATTCTGTCAACTGCTTGTTTAGTTAAGATTCCAGAGATCAGCCATATGGACCCCATTGATAGAAGGGCACCCAAAACTTCCAGTCGACTAAATCCAAAGGAATGGTGTGGCGTAGCCTCCCAACCTGAAGCCCAAACTGCAAAGAGAGCGACAAGAAGTCCAGCAATATCTGTAAGCAAATGTGCTGCATCTGTAAGAACTGCAAGGCTGTTGGCTTTCAGACCGCCAACAATTTCTACTGCCATTGCCATTAAGTAAAAGACTATTAATCCAAAAAGTTTAAATGCTATTTTCTTCCGTTCTTGTGATTCCAGGGAAGAATGTTCAAGTCTGGAGAAGGCACAAATTGAATTGCAATGTGATGCAATAGGAAGTACAGTAATTCCTTCAGATGCCGTCACCATCTCAATATTATTCAGATGCTCTGATATCAAAACTGGAACTTCATCAGATTCCATCTTCCTGAAAAATTCATTAACAATTAAATCGAGTCATAGGGATAAAGCAAATGTAAGCAAGAAGAATCAAAAGACATGAACGTGTGGATGGAGGTATGGGGATAAAGCTAAATGCAAATAAAGAAAGTTAAAACATGTGCAAGTGTGTGAATTCTAGATGTAAACCACAATAGTCAACACTGAAATCTCAACTTTTACAAAATGATAAAGGGAAACAAACAAATAAAAATACAGATCATGATTTCTAGCTATGGAGAGGTTTACAACTTTTAAATTAAAGCAATTAAATAAAATTTTTATTCACATCAAACTAAAAGACATTATCTTTCCCAAAGAATGTTCAAAGTTGTTCAGTCGGAATAGATTCATAATACCCAGAAGTTTCATGTCTTCCAGACTTCCACCTTAAGGAAAATTGATAAAACAACTCCATTATGTTATGATGTCTTTGCTTCTGCGTAATAAGCCACCAAACTAATTCCAAAACCCTTACATATCCTTCCAATAAAAGCCTTAGCTAACTTGTGTTGCTAGATAATGGATGATTTTCTCACGCATAAAGGTCCTTAACATTTATGATGTTGTTACTTGTCATATCTGGGCTAAGGATATTGAACTTTTGGCTTTCTTCTTGTCCACAGACTTCACTACATTTCTCCTCCATAGATACCTTATATTACCCTAAATTTCAACCAAGACCACTAGGATTTCCATTTCGCAATGCACATTATAATAGATGAAAACCTTGCTTCTAATTTTTCAAAACTCATCTGTATACCCAAAGATAGGATCAGTGGCACCTAAAACACTCTGCTCACAACCATCATCCTCCCTCAAACTATATAGAACTTTCTTTAACAGACTTGCGCACCACCCCTCTTTCCACCACATAAAACAAGAAAAATGCAATGATCAAAAGTTCAGCTATTGTTGCCGCCATATGATGACGTTCATAAGAACCTAGAATAATAAATATAAGCGACTAGAAACAAGACACAGAGACTCTTGAGTAGCTTGATCAAAAGTGGTGCCAACGCAACAGCTTTCCAACATGCACAGAATTGAATAATCATCCCTACATCCCTAGCACAATCCGCAATAATACCCAAGAAAAGCAAAACTTTAAATCAACAAGCTTATGCTAATCAACCATCAATAATAGTTCTAGTCTAATATAACTCGGTAATACCAAGGAAAGAAAAACTCTAAACCAAGAAACTGATGCTAATCAACCATCAATACTAGCTCCACTCTAAAATACCGAACAAAGCCCCGAACTTTTCGCACATATCCTTAAAACAAGTCGAAATTTCCACAAGAAGATAGAAAATTCCCGTTTTCAGATTTTAAGTGGCAGAAAAACAAGACCTTTTCACCAATCCAATAGCCATTAACCATTATTTTTCTGAGAACAACAGAAACAGAAGAAAGTGGCAGAAACCCAGTCGGCAAAACCCGGACGTCAATCTAGGGGCACAAGAAAAAAGATAATGAAGCTCAAGAAGTTCAACAGAAAGCTGTACCTGTAAGCCGGGAAAGATCAAGAGAGAGGCTTGAAGTTGGAAGACAAGATCTTGGATCGTGTCTGCATTGATGAAGTATCGTAATTAATTAATAAAAAGCAAGAAGAAGGTGAAACGACGTTTATATTTTTAAGAAAAAAATTCCAAAACAGAATAAAATGGCAGAAACCCAGTCGGCAAAACCCGGACGTCAATCTAGGGGGCACAAGAAAAAAGATAATGAAGCTCAAGAAGTTCAACAGAAAGCTCTACCTGTAAGCCGGGAAAGATCAAGAGAGAGGCTTGGAGTTGGAAGACAAGATCTTGGATCGTGTCTGCATTGATGAGGTATCGTAATTAATTAATAAAAAGCAAGAAGAAGGTGAAACGACGTTTATATTTTTAAGAAAAAAACTTCCAAAACATCATGACCAGCCGGCCGACGTGCTTGCCCAACCTGAGTCACAATCAGGCCAGATTGGGCCGTTTTTGATATGTATACTTGAATAGAGTGTATTTACGATAAAGATAACTCATCTTTCCGTAGAGAGCTGGACTCTGTTTATATAGCTGTAGATGGTAATAAACTAATATATATGGGACTGATTGGAAGAGTTCTAGAATTCTGTACGTAACAAACTTCGTAACAAACTATCGCTCTGACTAATTAGAGAATAAAGGGAAATTAACAATTGTTTTCAACATCCCCTTAAGCGAGGCAGTGGTGAAAGCACAAGCAGCTTAGTTTTAAGATAATTGAAGCAACTGGAGGACAACACCTTGGTCATGATATCTGCTACCTGGTGTATAGTTAGAATATAACGTACTTCTAAAACTTGCTTGGCAATGAGATCATGAACAAAATGCACATCAATCTCTATATGCTTAGATCTGGAATGCATGATAGGATTAGTAGCAAGAAAAGTTGCATTGATGTTGTCCACCTAAAGTATGTTTTCGAGACTATATAATCCCTATTTCTTGCAATAAGTAAAGAAACTAAGCAATTTCAACAGCAGCAGCTAAAAGAGATTCAAACTCAGTACTTGAATGAGCCACTATCTGTTGTTTTTTAGAGGACCAGGAAACTCAATTCTCCCTAAGATAAATGCAATAACCACCAATGGATTTACGGTCAATGAAATCTGCAGCCCAATCTGCATCAGAGAATGTAGTAAGTTGAAACTGTTGAGAAGGTTTATAAAACAAGCCTTGGTTTGTTGTTCCTCGAAGGTATCACAATACCCTTTTACAAGCACACCAATCTGCCTCTGAAGGACTCTGCATGTGTTGGCTGAGTTTGTTAACAATAAACGAAATTTTTGGCCGTGTGATAGTAATGTATAGTAAGCCTCCAATGATACTGCAATCGAAACTTGGATTTCGGTAGGATTCCAACTCTTTGGTAGTCATAGTCTTACTCAAAGAGAAAAGAGTTGGAAGAGGATTGGCAGAGCTCATGTTTTCTTGCTTCAGCAAGGATTCGATATATTTAGTCTTGGAAAGAAGAAGACCGTGGGAGCCCCTGGTAGCATGAATGCCCAAGAAAAAGTGAAGAGATTCGAGCTGCTTCAAGGCAAATTCTTTGTTCAAGTTGTTGATCAACTGTTGAATAACATTTTTAGTATTCCTAGTGATGAGAATGTCATCTACAAAGACAAGAAACAACATGTAAACACCATTAGTGTTGTAACTGTTTTGGCATTAGAGAATCCCAGCTGTAGAAGAATAGTTTTAAGTCTATCAAACCAAGCTTTAGGTGCCTGATGAAGACCATATAATTCCTTTTTGAGAAGACAAACATGATGAGGTTTGTATTTACTAACAAATCTTTCCGGTTGTAGCATATAAATAGGTTCCTTCAGATAGCCATTCAAAAACGCATTATTAACATCTAGTTTGCTGAATGTCCCAATTTTGAGTTACTGCCAAGCTTAAGATAGTGCGAATTATTGCAGGCTTGATTATAGGACTTAAATGTCTCGGTGAACTCTATTCCAAGAGTCTGAGTAAAACCTTTGGCTACCAAACGTGCTTTATGTCATTCGATGGATCCATCTGCTCTATATTTGACTTTGAAAATTCATTCGTTGGCAACAATCTTCATCTCTGGCCGATATGGAACTAGCTCCCAGGTAGAATTTGATGTGAGAGCTATATATTCATTTTCAAGAGCCCGTTGCCATTGAGGAATTTTCAGTGCCTGACTCACACTATTTGGCTCAAGTTTTTCAGGTTTTGGTAGATTAATGAGGTAGGTTTTGGTTTTTATATACCTATTTTACTACGAGTGATCATGGGGTGTATATTAATAGCTATGTTGGGTGGTTCAATGGTTATAGGAGACGTTGTAGGTATATTCAAAGAATGATAGATGTTTGGAACTATAGGATCAGGTGGAGGTACTAGTTCTGAGGTAGAATAATCAGAATAGGAAGTAGGATTTCAATTTGGTGGACAATGTAAAGAAGCAGGGGTGGAGTTAATAACTTCCTAAGATTGTAAAGAAGCAGGGGTGGAGTTCATACCTCTCTGAAATGCTACTTAAGATGAATCATACTATCTTAACACGTGCAGGTTGCTAGAAATTTTTGAAGTAATAGGTGTATTTTCAGCTAAGGCTTTATTGAAAGAAGGATCATTGGTAAAGGGAAAATCGAAATCATTGAATATGACATCCCGAGATATGTTAATTTTTTCCGATGAATCTAAGCGCTTGAATCCTCTATGGTTTGGACTATAATCTAAGCAAATGCATTTTCGAGTATGAAAATTAAATTTATGTTGATTGTATGGTCTAAGGTGAGGAAAACATGCACAAACAAAGGTTTTTAGTTTGTTGTAATCCAGGTGAGGACCAAAAAGCTCATAAAAGGGTGTTTGATGATGCATTACAAGTGTGTGAAGTTGGTTAATGAGATAGATAGAAGTTTCAAAAGCTTCCTACCAATACGACAATGGCGAAGAAGCTTGTGCTAAAAGAGTTAGGCCTTTCTTTACAATGGCTCTATGTTTCCTCTTTACCCTCCCATTTTGTTAATGAGTGTGAGGATATGGATATTGGAATATGATACCAAGAGAAGTGGGGAAGGGTTTAAGAACTCTAAACTCAACTCCCCAATCAGTTTAAACACTTTTAATGGGTTTATCAAACTGTTGTTCTACCATTGCTTTGAAGTTTTTGAAAAACTCAAATGCTTGTAATTTGTTTTTCAACAGATAAATACAACTATGTCTCGAAAAATCATCTAGAATTTACAGATAATAAACGAAGCCTTATTTTGAGGCTATGGGTGTAGGACCCCATAAATATGCATGTATGAGTTGTAGAGGAGAGGTGGTTTTATTTTGTGCATGCTGAAAAGGTAATGTGTGGTTTTTTCCCAGTTGACAAGCATCACAAAAATCCAAAAACATACTATTACTGAAAAGTATATGACAAAGCTTCAAAACCTATTTTACTACAAACTCTTGTGGGTGACCAAGTCTGGTATGCCAAAGTTTAAGTGTAGCTGTCTTATTTAGGCTAGACATATAGGTTTTTTGACTAAAGTTAGTAGGATAGGTGGTGGTTGTTGAGTAAGGTGAGTGAGCAGCTTGAGGAAGACGAAGACAGTATAATCCATCTTTAGTTGTCCCCTTGAGAAGCACTTTCCTCATTCTCCTGTCCTTACCAAACATAGATCCTTGTGAAATTCAATAAAAACAGGATTATCGTTAGTGAGTTTATGGACACTTAATAAATTCTTGGTTATTTTAGGGACATGCAAGACGTGGTTTAACAAGATATTAGATTAAGGTGTAGGTAAAGAACTTGAGCCAAAATGCATGATGTTTAGTTACCGACCATTACCTACAGTGAGACCTTGACCTCTTGAATACTCATTTTTATTGATCTGCAAATTTCCAAGATTGTTAGTAACATGATATATCGCTCTACTGTCGAGGAACCAATTTGGATTTGTTACTGTTTGGGGGGTGGCAGTCATGTCTGAAATTCGTGATGGTTGACATTGTTGCCCCTGAGACATTTGCTGATTTGGTTGTTGTTGTTGAGACTATCCTTGGTAATTTGAATCATACCGATAGTAACAGATTGTTGCTGTGTGTCTAGGTTTGCCGTAAACTTGGCATATTGGTCTGTTGTGTCCTTGTCCTTTGCCTCTGTAACCTCTTCCTTGTCCTATATTGTTTCGACCTCCACCACGTTTTTGGTTTAAATGAGTTCTATAAGTTTTGAGTATAACATGGACCTCTTCCTTTTTGATGTCCAGTAATAGCCATATTGGCTCAAAGGTTTTGCATATCAACAATGGCTGCAACATTGTACTGTTCTAGACGAGCTTCTTGGTTCATTAGTATTGCATAAACTTCATTCACACTAAATTTATCAGTCTTTGTTGTGAAACTAGCGACAGCGGAATCATATTCAATACCAACTCCATCCATTACATACATTATAATATATTCATCAGACACCACATATCTGATTGAATTTAGATTATCAGCAATGCCTTTGATTTTATTAACATATTCAGTGATGCTCATGGATCCCTTTTTAGTGGTTTGTAACTGAATTTTTAATTAAAGGGCTCTTGCTTGAGACTGTGATGCATATGTTACCTTAATGGATTTCCATAGCTAATATAACGTATCGCAGTTAACAAGTTGATTGAAAACAAGCTCAAGTATTGAAGATCGCAACCAACCTAAAATGGATCTGGTCTTGCTTACTCAAGGCAATATATTCGGTGGACAGTGTTTTTCCTAGTAATGATCCATCTAATAGGGTTGAATTCATCACAAACTTTGATGGTGGCGATGCCTTCTCGTTGATGAATAAATCTAGACCAAATCTTCTTAGTATCGGTAACACTTGAGACCTCCATATCAAGTAATTATTACGATGTAATTTGATGGCCAAGGAAAAATTTAAATTCTAGGTGATGGTAGTTGGATCAAAAGAAGATGGGTAACCTTGCTCTGATATCATGATGAAATATCATAATTAATTAATAAAAAGCAAGAAGGAAGTGAAACTTGAATAGAGTGTATTCAAGATGAAGATGACCCATCTCTCTACAGAGAATTAGACTCTGTTTATCTAACTGCAGATGGTAACAAACTAATATACGTGGTGACTGAATGGAAGAGTTCTAGAACAAACTTTCACTCTAAATAATTACAGAATAAAGGGAAATTAACAATTGTTGTTGTTAGAATATATTTTATATATTCTTTGTTTGGTTTTGGCATTTTAAATTGGACATATAAGATAATTGGAATTATTATATGGATTGAAGATTGCATCTACAATCCTTATCACTGAAGAAATTTATCTCAAATATGCATCCTATTTAAGGTGGAACCTTTGAAGTTTATCTTATATACGTGCATATCTTCTTGTTATGCATGGAGTCTATATGATCACGTAATTGAAAAAAAAATCTGTAGAGGTGTATTTTGTTCAAGCTACGTTGGTTATGTGAGCAAGGAAGTGGGCTGTGCAATTTTTCCTGTGTGTGGTGTGAGACACGAACAACGTGAAAATTTTGAGTGGGTTGCACACGTCGTTTTTGTCTCTTTTTGGTGGTGGTTGGTGGCGCACACTGTGGGGGTTTTCTTCTTGTTCTATTGTTTTGTTTTGCTGCTGGCTGCACATACTGAGGTGGTGTTGAAGTTTTTTTTTGGTTGCAATATTGTGTGTCACGTCTTTCTACTCTAGTGGGAGTACACGTCATTATCATTTCTGTGAGGGTGGTCTGTGCATATGCGTATTATGCTTATTTGATTTGGAGGCTATATACGTGATCATCGTTTTTAAGAGAGGCTGGCTGCGTTCTTGAGTTTGAGGAGCTAAGTATTATGTCTCACGTTTTGAAAAATGGAGTTGGAGTTTGCGATTCAGAAAATGTTACAGTTCATGTCATTTAGTAGAGGAGCAAGCTATGGTTTCGTGTTGGCATTTATATGAATCAGCCCATCGTTGTTGCGACGACTTCTAGACCTATTTCGCTGGAGCAAAACTCATCGGAAAGTTGTTCTTTTTATCTCAAATGTATTTATCTTTCATTCTTTGTTATTTTAATCACTTGAGTTATTTGTTCATTGTTCTTTCGTTAAAAGATTGATTGAGAAAATCC
>JAOQMS010000008.1:38339254-38355603 GCA_027563885.1 Erythroxylum longipes | reverse complement strand
AGAAATACAAATAAGAAAGGAAAAATAAGAATAAAAAAGTGCACATCAAAGCCTAAATATCACATATTGCGTAACCTAGTTATAAAGTATTCTATTGTGCTATAAAATGTTCTAATCCTTTTCCTATTTTAAAAAAGGAATCTTAATTTCATTTTTTCTTTATTCTTTCTAGTTGATTTAAAAAGGAAAAGAATATATGATATGGAATAACTCAAAAATTCAAGAGAAATACAAATAAGAAAGGAAAAATAAGAATAAAAAAGTGCACATCAAAGCCTAAATATCACATATTGCGTAACCTGGTTATAAAGTATTCTATTGTGCTATAAAATGTTTTAATCCTTTTCCTATTTTAAAAAAGGAATCTTAATTTCATTTTTTCTTTATTCTTTCTAGTTGATTTTTCTACATTAGTTTTTTATGCTAATTTTTCTTCCAATTTTCTTTTTTATTAATTTCAATAACTAAAGTTATAAACTCCATTGTTGTTTGTTATTTTGGTAGGACTATTGATAAAGTTTTTCTTAAAGGGCTTGTAAAGAGAAGTTGAGTGATAAAAGGTAAGAGTGATGAGAATATCATTAAGAAAAAGCCAAAATTGGGTGAAATATGAGTAGTTAAGTAACCTAATATTAAGTGTAAATATGTAAGGAAGTGTGTGAGGAAAACCAATTTGTTTGTTAGTAATATTTTTCTTGACAGGTTTAAACATAAGTGGTGGTGGAGATAAAGCAAAAATCAATCTTAAGATGTTTATAAATGCTATCTAAGACCAATTCAAGGTTGGATAGATTAATCTCCCCATCTAGACCTGAATCCTCTAAAGGAACATAAGCTTAGAAAGGATGAAAAGGAAGATCCTAATTATAAAGAGCCTAGTTTTATGAAAGGTAAAAATATTGTTACAAATCGAGATAACAATTTAGGTAATATTAAGATGAAAACCCTTACCTTTAAGGGAAGAATGATCCTAAACTATAATTAAAGTAGGAGAGGAAGGTACAACATGTTTTTTATTTTTATAATTACTATGAGTAAAAGAAGGTTAAACTAGTACTAGTTAAGTTCTTGGATTATGCTAGTATTTGATGGGATCATTTTGTGATCAATAGGCATAGGAATAGTGACAAACATATTCGGTCATAGGAAGAGATGAAGGCACTAATGCATAAAAGGTTCATACGTAGTCATTATTATAGGGAATTATATAGAAATTTGCAAAAGATAACTCAAGGTTCCATGAGCATAAAGGATTACTACAAAAATATAAAGATAGTCATGATTAGGGATAATGTAAAGGAAGATTGTGAGGTGACTATGGCAGGTTCATTGGTGGTTTAAATAAAGAGATAGTTGATGTGGTAGAATTGCAATATTATGTGCAAATGGAGAATTTATTATGTAAATCTTTTAAGCTGGAAAAGGGAATTGAAGTCTAAGGGTGCTTCAAAATATGGGTTGACTTCTAGCTCTCTATGGAGGTCAAATTGGAAGGATAATAAAACTACCTTAAAACCTAAAAACGATATAAAACCAAAGGATTTGATTGCTATTTCCAAAGGTAAAATTAAAACTAAAACATCTTCTAAGTCGTATAGTATAATGTGTTTTAGGTACTAAGGATTTGAGCATATTGCTTCTCAATGTCCAAATAAAATATCTATAATTGTTATTAATATTAATGACATAGAGGGTATTAGTTAAAGTGATGATGAGATACCACTATTTGAGGATTATATTGATATAGAAATTAAGGGACTTGTATGTGCAAATATACTAGTTACTAGGTATGCTCTTAATATATAACCTAAGAAAGATGGTTATGACGTCTAACTTGAGCATATCTTTCATAATAAGTATTGTGTGAATAACAAGATATGTATCATGATTGTTGATAATGATAATTATACTAATGTTTATGGAATTTTATTAGTGGAAGGCCTAAATTTGGCTATATGAAAGCATCATAAATTGTATAAGTTTCAATGGCTAAATGAATATAAAGAAGTTAAGGTGACAATGTCAGGCAGGTGTTAATGGCATTATTCTTAATGTGGCATCAATTCATATAGGTCATATCCTCTTAGGGAGTTTATGGCTATTTGAGAGGAAGGTTCCTTATGGTGATTACAAGAATAGATATTCTTTTATAATGAATAACCAAAATATGATATTAATACATCTCAAAATATGATAAGTGTATAAGGATCATATCAAAGTAGCTAAAGAGTGTAAGATGATAGGAAAAGAAATAAGTGAGCTCTTAAGAAAAATAAAAGGGTGATAAAAATAGCAATTGTATCCAAAAAAGTGAAAAATAACATAGTGGTGCAATGAAAAATAAAATTTAGAGCTTAGAGTGCAAAACAGAAAGAAAAGTTAGAGAGTTAGGACTTTTGTTGAAGTAATGAGATTAAGAGTGCTAGGTTTAGCAAGGCAGTAACTACTTTTATTTTTGTACAAGGATGTTTGTTTTTCAACTAATAATCTTTAACCCTTTTTTCCTAGCATAGTGTTTTTTCATGCAAGAACTTATATATATGTTTCTAGAGGAAATACCATATGGTTTACCTTCTTTAAGAGGTATAGAACACCACATAGATTTCATTCTTGGCTCATCAGTTCCAAATAAACGAACCTATAAAACCAATCTTAATAAGACAAAGGAGATCCAAAGACAAGTGGAAGAGTTACTGGAAAATGGATGTGTAAGGGAGACTTTTATTCTACATCAGTTCTTGTGATTTTAGTGTTAAAAAAGATAGGACATAACATATATAAGATAATTATTGAGCCATTAATAAAATCATTGTAAATTATTTACATCGTATCCTAAATTAAATGATATGCTTAATGAATTGCATGGTTCATGCATTTTCTAAAATTGATTTAAAGAATGACTATTATCAAATTTGAAAGAAAGAGGGTGATGAATGAAAAATTACTTTCAAGACAAAATATGATTTATATATGTGTTTAGTGATGTCATTTGGTTTAGCTAATGCACCTAGCACCTTTACGAGTTACTAAATCATGTTTTATGTTTTTTCATTAATAATATTTTAGTGTATAGCAAAAATTTAGATGATCATGTTAAACATTTGCATGCTACTTTTTTAACGGAGCAAAATTTCTATGCTAATCTTAATAAGGGTGTATTTTTCATGGAATCAATTGTTTTTTTTAGTTTTATTATGATTTTACATGGAATAAATGTACATGAAGATAAGGTTAAGGCAATTAAGGTTTGGCCTACACCTAGGAATATGAATGAGGTAAGGACTTTTCATGGATTAGCAAGTTTTTATAGAAGGTTTGTGAAAGAATTTAGTTTTATTGCAGCACCTTTACATGAATTTGATAAAAATAATATTGTATTTAAGTGGAATGATTTGTGTGAGAAATCTTTTAATACCTTAAAAGATAAATTAATTAGTACACCTTTGTTATGTTTGCTTAATTTTAACAAAACTTTTGAGGTTGAATGTGATGCATATAGAATTAGTATAAAGGTTGTTTTGATGTAGGATTTTGAACTAATTGCTCACTTAGTGAAAAGTTTAATGGAGCAGCATTAAACTATCCTACTTATGATATGATCCATATGTATTAGTACAAATTCTACAAATATGATAGCACTACTTATGACTAAAGGAATTCATAGTCCATTCTGATAATGAGATCTTAAAGTTTTTAAAGTCCTAAGGTAAGCTTAATAAGAGATACGCCAAATAGATAGAGCTTTACAATAATGGAAAGGAAAACTTTGTAGGTAATGCATTATCTAAAAGGTACACATTGCTTACTTCATTGTAAACTAAATTATTTGGTTTTGAGTTTATTAAAAATTTATATGTCGATGATATTGATTTTGGCAAATTATGGAATACATGTTCTAAATGTGGGTATAACGAGTATTATAGGCATAATGGATTTTAATTTAAGAAAAATAAATTATAAATGCCTATATGTTCTTTACTAGCCTAATGAGGAATTTTGGCATGAAAAGATTTTAATTATATTGCATAAATATTTTTATTAGCTTAATATGAAATATGAAAAAAAATCTGTTTGTGATAAGTGTATAATATGTAAGCAAAGAAAATATAAAATAATGTTGTACGGTTTGTATCCACCTTTACCTATACCCAATTAGCCTTGGATTCACATATATATGGATTTTGAAATAGGTTCTTAAGTGGTAAATATAAAAAATTTGTTGCATAAGATGGTCCATTTTATTGTATGTTCTAAAACTAATGATGCAACCTACATTATTGATTTGTTCTTTAAGGAAATAGTATATTTGCATGGATTGCCTAAAACCATAATAGCTGATCGAGTTATTAAGTCCTTAAGTTATTTTTAGCATATTTTGTGGAATAATTTAGGAACTGAACTCTTATTTTGTATTATTACACATTCTCAAATGGATAGACAAACTGAAGTAGTTAATAGGATTTTTACTACTTTTGTTATATGTTATCATTCAAAAGAACTTAAAAGTAATGAGAGACATGTTTGTTACATGTTGAGTTTGCATATAATAAACTGGTTCATGCTATTACCTTTTATTCTCTTTTTAAAGTTGTGAATGGATTTAATACTTTAATATCTTACCTTTGCCTACTAATGAATGTACTAACTTGGATGGTAAACATAAGGTAGATTTTGTTAAGGATTTACAAGTTAAGGTTTGTGCTAACATATAGAAAAAGAAAAGGCAATATTAAGGCAAGCAAATAAGGGGCACATAAAGGCTATTTTTGAACTTGGAGATTAGGTTTGGGTTTATATGTATAAAAAGAGGTTTCCTACATAAAGGAAGTCTAAGTTGCAGCCTAAAGAAGATAGACCTTTTCAAGTATTTAGAAAGATCAATGGAATTGCCTAAAACTTAGATTGTCTAAGCAACTATCATAATATGAGTGCTACTTTTAATTATACTAATTTATCTTTGTATGATATAGGTGATTCAAGAATGAATCCTTTTAAAGAAGGATAGAATGATGGAGGTCAGCTTGCACAATACCTACTTTTAACCATTCTTATGATCATTTGTAAGGAATTGGAGGTCTAATAACTAACGTAAAGACCAAATGAATGAAAGTAACTTTATAAGGATTAATCATAGACATTCAAGAAAAAGGAAGACATTCGAGATGACTAGATGCATTGCCCAGATTGATTACTTTTTTACACGTTATTAAAGATAGAACATGCTTAATAAATGAAAAACAAAGCTTAAAGAAAATTGAATGAGAAAACAAAATGTAAATAGTTCTGATGTCATATAGTGTCTAATGCTATTCTTGCATCAGATTTAGGAGATTTAAGATATATAATCAAACTAGTGCTAGTGTGCTATTTGTTTTCGGCACTTAACTTATTAGTATTTTTACATATAAAATTTTAGAAGCCAATCGATATCGATGTGAACGTTGGACAAGCACCAAACTTGTGAATTATTTATTTACTTTTAGAAGAATTTGATTTTCAGAACGATTTGACTTTCTAAAGTTATTTAGTTATTTTTAATTAGATGATGATAAAGAGAATATTCTTTTCCTTTTAGAACTCTAATTTAAGGATTTTATACTTATCAAGGTTGTCTTATAGAAGTAATTAGGATCAAATATTTAAGAATAGAATTTCATAGCTTTTTTTCACTTTTGTGAGAATTTTTTCTTTGTTCTTTAAAAAGAAATTAATATGATCTTATAAAAGCAATTTGTTGTGATCAAAACCCTTAGAACTTTGGTTATAACAAGTAGACTTTATTAGGGTTGAGTTTTATTTTAAATACGATCCTAGAGCCCTAATTCTCAGTGATTTGTGTTTTAAGTGATTTGGAGTCTAAAGTTCACATTACGGTTGAAATGTCAAGACACTGAGTCGTTACAAGGGGCTGAACAGGGCAAATACATTTTTTTAAGTGCCACAATTTCTTCTTCTCTTGCAGTATATTTAACCCTTTGATTTATTAGTAATGCGAAAGTAGAGTCGAAAAGCTTCAAAACATATTTCATACGCTGAAAATACAGAACACTACACGAACACGAGGGGTAGGCTTCTCTGCTCCTATTTCTCTTTGAGACCTCTGAGAGAAAAGAAGAGTTCGAAGACGAGAGTAAAAGAGTGAAAAGCAAGAGAATGTTTTTCCATATAATATTAGAGAGGAACATGCAACTGCATCCTCGCTACTTTGGTCGCAATCTCAGAGAGAATCTAGCCGCTAAGCTCATGAAAGATGTCGAGGGCACTTGCAGGTTTACTTCTTCTTCTTTACTTTATCAGACCCACAATTCGTTCTGCTCCTATAATTGACGGTGCGATTTTTTTTCTGTAAATAAGGGAATTTCTTTAACTGCCCAATCTGCTTCTTTTTAAAGGCACTGATTTGTTGAAGAAATAATTATGTGACTGATTGTTTGGGCTAACTTGTTGTTAATAGATGGAATAGCGACCGCAGAAAACTTGAGGGTCTTTGGGCCCTTATGCTTATTCTCTGTGTAGACCTGAGAGGGGGAAGGAAAAGGAACTCCATTGGATGATATTTCTAACTCTTGAAGCAACATATGATATGAGTTGACAAGAATTGCCTTGCTTAGAGAAAACTTTGTTGTCAGTCCTATTTATTTATGTGAACAATTTGCTGTAATTTGGAGTCTAAGAAGCCCTCATATCGATCTCAGCTAGAAAAGGGAAGAATAATGTTTACATCGTAAATACCTTAAAATGAATGCTTGTCATTGGATTAGTAAACCAGTTCAGAGATCAATCTTTCTGATCGTTGAAACTGAAAGCCAATTAAAAGGTCAATGATTCTGATGGTTGAAAATGAAAACTTTTGCACATTTTTAGTGCTGAATGATGACAAGACCACTTTTTTTTTAAATGTTTTATGCCATTTTTTTTATACAGTGCCTCTTATTTGCAATATAGCATGTGTTTTGAGTTTCATGATGCTCTAAGAGCAAATCATAGTTTCAACATTCCTTAAACTGCTTTGTGATTGATAATGCTTTAACTAGTAAAAATAGTCTAGGAATAACCAACTAAAAAGTTCTCTAGATATTGGCAGTGGAAGACATGGGTTTGTGGTGGCAATAACAGGCATAGAGAACATTGGAAAAGGATTAATCCGAGATGGGACAGGATTTGTGACATTTCCTGTTAAGTACCAGTGTGTTGTATTCAGACCATTTAAAGGAGAGATACTGGAAGCTGTTGTTACCATGGTGAACAAGGTATTCATCCCTCTCTTACTAATCAAGTGATTTCAGTGTTGCATATAAGTTGTTGGGGACTTGTAATGTGGTCAATTTATAACTCTATTCACATTTCATGCAGATGGGTTTTTTTGCAGAAGCTGGGCCAGTTCAAATTTTCGTTTCAAACCATGTAAGTTTTCCGTAACATTTGATAACGTGTCCCTAACAGGATTTTGAGCTTCATGTCTTACTTTGTGTTAGGGCATTGTGCTTTTTCTTTATATTCATGAATTTTTGACTCTTGTAAGTTGCAGTTAGAATGTTTAATCATTTTCAGTGACATGATGTTGGCTACCCTAGTAGATATGCATGTGTTGAATATATTCTGGAGGAAGGTTGTCTTCCAGTTGAAAGTCCTGCTTTGTTGTTCTGCTTTTCCAACCTTTGATGTAGGGCGGACCAAGTAAAAACAAACGAAAGAGAATCAAGAGGAGAGAGAGAGGGGGGTGGGTGGGGGGTGCCGCACTTTGCTTTTCCACTTGTCTGATTTTGTGAGTCTTATCAGTAGTATAGTTAAGGTTTTGGGGACTTGAAAATTTTCTTATGAAGACTGTGGACGGCTTGCACGAAAGGCACATCTCTTTTCCTCTCATTCTAGGCTTATCTTTTCAGTATTCTGTCCTAAATTAGTTTTGCAAAAAGGCTGCTCCTTATCTTTTTTCTTTTGGCTTTTATTGGACCAATTTATGGGCGATTACCAAGACCCCTACCCAGCCTCTTCTTTTACTGAACTCCAGACCTTAGTTTCTAGGATGAGGGATTGCTATGGTAGGGTTCCCTTCTTGCTTCAGGACTTCTTTGTTTGCATTGATCTTCTATAAAAACATTTGCAAGTTTTCCTTTGTTCATGCTCTTGAGGATGAAGTGGAATGGTCTGACTCTCGAAATCATAGGCTTTTATAATTTCATCTTGTATGCATTATGTGCTGATGTTCTCTTTTTGTGTTTTGTAGCTGATACCAGATGACATGGAGTTTCAGTCTGGGGATATGCCAAATTATACAACTTCTGATGGATCAGTATGCCTTGATTCCGCCTTATACTTGACAGAGAATGAGTTTCTTGACATATTTATTTGAATGGTTTATTGTTGTTTTTCAGGTTAAAATTCAAAAGGACTGTGAAGTGCGACTAAAGATCATTGGAACTCGAGTTGATGCAACAGAAATTGTAAGTTTTTTAATTTTATTGCAGCTTAGTAATTGATATGTCTACCATTTTTTCTTTTTCGTCAAAGGTCAGGGGCTTTAGTGTGTGAACCTATGTTTTTGGTTAAGTTTAATTTACATAACCTAGAATTTATTCCAGGGGATCCAGGTTGGGTTGATGGCTGGCCCCACTGGCGGTTGTGCCCATCAGTTTGGGTCTCTCGGCGATATTTTTTTTTTGGATAAATAATTGTTTCTATGTGTTTGATACCTTAAAAGAGCTGAGGAAAATTTTGAAATCTTGAAGAATGCCATGATATTTTGAAGTTCTATCCTTGTTACTCATGCGCAGTATATGTATGTAGTGCACATACCATTTGTGATGAAGTCTAATGGCAGTTCTCTTTGTATTTTTGCAGTTTTGCATTGGCACCATAAAGGACGACTTTTTGGGTGTGATTAATGACCCTGCAACTGTTTAGTGTTAGTTTAGAAGATACCTTGCAGTTTCTTTCTATGCATTGCAGAATGTCTGGTATTAAGCGTGTGAATTTGAGATCAGACCCCTTTCAGAATATGATGCTCTACTTCACGAAGTGGATTAAAACTTCATTTCAAGTACAGTGAACATTGTCCCGGATTTTGTTGTATCCTTAAAACTTGAAGGACATTGTTGTTGCAGGTTAAACGCTTGTAATGTAGTTCGTGGCTTAGAAAGTGAATGAATCTCTCCGTCGTTGCTTTCGGTTACCATAATGGATATGGATGCCCAATGTCTGTTTCTCTGTTATCCAATGTTGCCTGCCTGCCAGACCGATAGGTTTCCAAGTTAGCTAATTTGAGTTTATAATAAATAAAAGCCTACTTATGATGGCCATAACAGCCTAGGAATGTATATTTTGGTTTAAATATTATACAAATAAAAATTAATAAGCAAATTTTCTTTTTTGGTATACAAATTTGTCTTAAATGAGACTGTAGCTGGGAAGAAGGTGTTGAATTGAATCTGTTACATGAACATGACGTTTTAATATTATTATGAACACCTCGATTTCCGAAGTCTATTTCCGTTCCCAGCGAGTAAAAATCCACCGTCTTCATTTCCTGTATGGCTCTTCATTTCCTGTACGGTTATGGAAGAAGATAAAAAGAGTTTTGCAGCAGCCACCAAAAAGCATTTGCCATTTCTTGACTGGTCAATTGCAGCTGCCACCAAAAAGCACTTGCCATTTCTTCAAAAAATCTAATTTACCATGAAACTTGAAGACCATTCTCACCAGTAGTAAGAAGCTTTAGACAGTCTCGATGTGGGCTTTTCAGTCTCCTCAACACACTCATCCCCCATTGCAGGCGAACTGCATAACTCGTTCCTTTGTAAAACCAGTGATTTGTTCCATAGCCTTGAACCCGACTACCACGGCAGCCAATAACAATCAATTAATTCAGTCTTTGTGCAAGCAGGGCGACCTTAAACAAGCACTTAAGCTACTGTCTAGCGAGCCGAATCCCACCCAACGTACTTATGAGCTTCTACTTCTCTCTTGCACTCACCACAAGTCTGTTGTTGATGCCCAACACGTTCACCGCCACCTTCTCGCAAATGGATTCGATCAAGACCCTTTCTTGGCCACTAAACTCATCGGTATGTATTCTGCTTTCGATATGATTGATCATGCGCGCAAGGTGTTTGATAAAACTCGGAGGAGAACTCTTTATGTGTATAATGCTTTGTTTCGAGCGCTTAATCTAGTAGGCTGTGGAGAAGAGGTGTTGGATATGTATCGGCGGATGAACTCTATCGGCCTTCCCTCAGATGGTTTTACCTACACTTACGTGCTTAAAGCTTGTGTGCTATCGGAATATTTGATGTCATTGCTAAGCAAGGGAAAGGAGATTCATGGCCACATTCTGCGGCATGGATATGAGGATCATGTCCACATTATGACCACTTTGGTTGATATGTACGCGAAATATGGTTGCGTCTCATATGCTGGCTGCGTTTTTGGTAAGATGCATGTGAAAAATGTTGTGTCCTGGAGTGCTATGATAGCGTGCTATGCTAAAAATGGGAAGCCCTTTGAGGCATTGGAGCTTTTCAGGGAAATGATGCTTAAAACAAGAGATACAAGCCCAAATTCTGTGACAATGGTCAGCGTGCTGCAAGCTTGTGCTGCACTTGCTGCTTTAGAGCAAGGGAGGCTGCTCCATGGCTACATTCTTAGGAGGGGACTTGATGATATATTGCCTGTTATAAGTGCTCTTATAGTAATGTATGCGAGATGCGGTAAGCTTGAATTAGGGCAACGTGTTTTTGATCAGATGGACAAGAGAGATGTTGTTTCATGGAATTCTTTGATTTCTAGTTATGGGGTTCACGGGTTTGGGGACAAAGCGATCCAAATTTTTGAGGAAATGATAGACCAAGGCGTGTTGCCAAGTCCTGTTTCATTTGTAAGTGTGTTGGGAGCTTGCAGCCATGCAGGACTTGTTGAGGAAGGGCAGAGGCTATTTGAGTCAATGCGAAGAGAGCATGGTATCTACCCTAGAATAGAGCATTATGCATGTATGGTGGATCTTCTTGGACGCGCCAATCGGTTAGATGAAGCAGTTAAACTGATAGAGGAAATGAGGATTGAACCAGGACCTAAGGTTTGGGGTTCTCTTCTTGGATCATGTAGGATTCATTATAACGTTAAGCTTGCAGAGAGGGCAAGCACGAGGCTTTTCAAGCTTGAACCCGCAAATGCTGGGAATTATGTGCTTCTCGCAGACATTTATGCAGAAGCTGGAATGTGGAATGAGGTAAAAAGAGTGAAAAGGCTCATAGAAGCTCGAGGACTACAGAAAGTTTCAGGTCGCAGTTGGTTAGAAGTTAAAAGGAAAATGTATTCATTTGTGTCTGCAGATGAGTTTAACCCGCAAATTGAGCAGCTTCATGCTTTGTTGGTTAAATTGTCGATGGAGATGAAGGAGAAAGGCTATGTGCCACAGACGAAAGTGGTGCTTTATGATCTTGATGCTGAGGAAAAGGAGAAGATTGTTTTGGGTCATAGCGAAAAACTAGCTGTTGCTTTTGGACTTATCAATACCGGCAAGGGGGAGATCATCAGGATTACCAAAAATCTGAGGTTATGTGAGGATTGTCATTCCTTTACAAAGTTTATCTCAAAGTTCACAAATAAGGAGATTCTAGTAAAAGATGTCAATCGGTTTCACCACTTTCGAGATGGCATTTGCTCTTGTGGGGATTATTGGTGATGCTATGCCACAACTAATGTCTTCTTGTTTTCCTTTCATAGTTTTATTAGACAATAGAGAGATCAATAAACGGTCTATACAATTATTCAACAAAAGTGCAGATCTTTTTTTATATAAGCTGTTTAGTATCGATGGGAATAGCCATTAAATTCAAACCCTGGAAAGTATGGTAACCTCTCGTGAACAAATAGGTAATTAACTCGCCTGGAACCCTTAAAATCAGTTAGGAACAGAAAGGAATCCACAATAATTGATTGATACAACGGAGCATATTCGAGTATAATGGCAAAGAAAGTAGTGCTTGTGCACTTGATAGTTAATAACCTGGTGCTCTTTGTCTCATCACGTTACAAAAGATCTGCTCATACGGTAATTTGATAAGATACATTCCAATGTTGCTTGCAAGGGGCGGAATAAACAAAAACAAGAAGCAAAATTTTCCCTGCGCTGCTTTCTTTTTTCATTGTACAGTCACAGAACCATCTTGCTTCATCTTGATGAGACTTTTTTCGATGTTCCTAAGCACTGGTTTATAGCTGCAAAGGCAAATGTTGGAGCATGTTAAACCATATAACATATCAATTCACACAAAGTTGGGGAAAATCGAGAAAAGAGCGAGAAAACAACTTACAGGCGTGAAAGCTCATTGGACGCTTGAGTTGATTGCTGGAGTTTTGCTAATAGCTGCATGACCTCCCCGGATAATGCTTCTGCTCTACTTTGCTCTTTGGCAAGTTGACCCTAGAATGGTATACACAGTGACCATGCGATAATAATGACAGAACTTTTGAACCACTATTTATGATTTTTCCATATCTGGCAATTGTATGCCCCAGTAGGGACTACTACAAGAGACCATAAAAGAAACATAACACTAGGAAAACAAGTCCTTCCTGTGCTTACTAACCTTGAGGGCAAGAATTTCTGACTCAGATGCCTGTGAACCAGATATAAGCCCATCTTTAGGTTCCACTGGTCCTCTATTGATGTCCTGAGCGTTTGAAGATAATACAGTAGCCAGTTCTGTTCTTAACTTGTCAAGAGTTCTACGAAGCTCTTCATTTTGCTTAAGGCAGTCCTTTACCTGCAAAAGTTTAAGATACAAGGCAGATTCATAATAAAAATAACCATAAAAAGGATAACCTTAAAAATATGAAAATTACAAAAATAAGTCCTCACAAAATTTTGGGGAATAAAATTATGATGCTCACCCAATGTCACAAATCAGTCATTTTAGTAATTCCGGTCTTCCAAGAACACAGAGACAAGTTGAACAAAAATTTCATAACAGTGGCCTCACCTTATTTTCCCATTGCTTGGCCGTGTTTTTTGCCTCTTGATAAGAAGATGCAAGATTTGAGTTTTCTTCGAAAAGTTTTTCTATCTCTGAAGATTGGGAATCAATCTGTCAAACAAGTTCCCATGCTAGGTCACCATAACATGATAGATCTCCTCGTAGCTTATCACTAAGGAAATTACCAAGAAAGAAAAAGCGATACCTCAACCAGAAGTTTCTGTCTACTATTTTCCAATTTCTCAATCACCACAGCCATATCATGGATCCGCTTCTCAAAATTCTCCCGATCTTCCTAAAATAATGATATAAAAACCAATTATCCATTGTCACAAAAACTTCAAAATCTCGAGAAGAAATTCCTCCATAATCACAGAGAGGTCAAGCGTCAAGTAAATAAGCCAGTCACATAAAAAAACAAGAAAATAACAATTAAAGACATTCTCTTACCAATGACAAAGCCCTATGTGTTACCTTCTCTGATACTTCTGCAATACAGGAGCTGGAATCACCAACTTAAAAGAATGATATAAAAGAAAATAATATGTAAACAATTGGCCAGTGCGTGATACTTTGTGCATATATGACCTACTAAATGCATAAAAATAGTTAACCTATATTGTATTAATAGCCCTCGATGCAAGCAGGCTACTGGAGACTTACTATAGGGGTGTACCTGAGGTCCTTGTGGATATAGCTGCCAATTTTTCCTCCAACTCTTGCTTTTCAGACATAAGAGTAGACACTCGTATTTGCTCCTCAGCTAATTGTTTTTGCTCTTGCTGCCTCAATAATGACTCATGCTACAAATGCCTATCCACCGTAAGAGCATTATAAACTGATAATTCAACATAAATGTGGAGAACAAGATTCTAACCTGCAGTTCAGACTTTAAAGTGGCCAACTCTTTTTCCAAGCTTTGCACTTGATCCAATCCTATACCCATAGATGCCATTCCACTAATTGGATTGTTCATTGCTTGTTGCTGTATCAAGTTTAATTCTGCTCTTAAGGCCGCTGCATCTTCCTCAGCCTTTCCAAGATAGTTATCAGAATCCAGAAGCTTAAGCTGATATGAAGAATATAAACAAAAGCTAAATGCATACTCTGTATTGTTCTTCTTCTGCTTCTTTTAGCCGTTTCCTAAGTGTTCGAAGCTGGGCTGCAAGGTCCTCCTGCACTAAAAAATGACAGTTTATGATTTTGAGGGTGAACCATACCTAGCACATAAAAATATGTAACCTCATTAAGCTTACCCGTGCAATAACTGCTGCATCTTTCTCCATAGCTACATCCTTGAGTGCTTTTCTTAAAGATGGGACAGTGTTTTGCTCCTGAAATGTATACGAAAAACAAATTGTTTAGAACTTGAGAGATTAGATATCATCTCAGAATCTATACTCTGCAACCATATGTCAAAAATGATAAGAAAAAAATTGAAGAAAGGGAAGGAGAAGGTGAAACAAGGAAAAAGAAACACATGCTGGTACTGATAGACACAGACACAGACATAAATAGACAGAGAGAAATTCTTTTTACCAGATCATTCAAGCGCTTCTGTAATGCTTCATTTTCAACATCCTTTGTCTGAAGCTGAATCCATTCATAGAGTATCTTTTAACACAAACCATTTCTTGTCTGCGTTATAACTGTAAACTGACATTGAATGTACCAACAATACCTTTAAAGACAATGTCTTGTTACTTTCCTCCAATTCTGCAGTCTTTTTCTGCAGATCTTTTAGTTGAGACACCAAACTACTAATATCTATCTGCAAACAAATAAAATTGTTTGATAACAATGAAAACAAAATAACATTTTTACCAATCCTCCAACATCGAACGTAATTATAGAAGTTCTTTCTGTAAAAAGACAACATAAAGAACATTGCCCCAACAGATTTGTTAATTCACTAATAAAGTCAGACATCCTGAGAGAACTTGAGAATGTCATAATTCTTTTCCGTAGGCAATGAAAATCAATAAAATTCAGGCACATCAAATTTCATGCATTAAAAACATGTTTCATCAAATAATTACCTCAGAGAGTCGATTTCCGCTCTCAGATTTTTTCATTCCCGAATTATCTGTCAACGAAACAAAATTGTAAAAAAGAGGGAAAACAGAAGAGGAAGCTAAAAGGTGACCGATTACCGATAGGAATGGAAGGTTTGTTAAGATCTGGTCCAGAAGAAGTTTTGCTTAGTTTCTCTGCTGCTCTCTTTTGCCGAATCTCTTCCAACTGATACAAACAATAAAATAAGCTCAAAAGAAGGATATTTCCTTTAGATTTTCCTATAAATTAAAGGCATAAAGCGTACCGTTCGTCGACCAAGAGACGCGTGATGCGAGTCCATGGCAATGAGAGAAAAGAAAATTTCAGAGGACGATCTCTTATTTCTCGAAGTTTCAAATTACAATTCTCTTTCCCTCTACAATCAATACATGAAAGTTTCGACACGGAGAACATGAATAACGGTGGGTGGTTTGGCTTTGCAAGGGCTATATATATATTTTTTAAATATTTGGGAGGCTATAAGCCGGGAATGAAGTTACAAAAATACCCCCTCTAAGGTGGGTGATACGTCAGGCAAATAAAACAAGGATCATTTAAGATTTGTTGACTAAGAGCTGATGGAGACGCATTAAGAAATGTTCTTCGTGGAGGATCAAAAGTGGCGTTTCCTCTTGAGTAAATACAGAAATTACCGGTCATCGTTGCTGATTGTAAATCCGAAGGAAATATTAGAAGCTAGTCAATCGGATATGATTCTTGAGGTCGATGGGACTGTTCTGTTCGAGCTTGTACAATGTTGCCCACCAGATGTGAAGATGGTGGGTTGCCATTCTGAAGAAGATTCGGTGCCCAATAAAGAGTTCGCTCAAAATGAGTATGCGATAGAGCGTTCTTAGCTAATGCATCGGCATCTAAGTTCGCCGATCTCGGAATATGAGTGATGCGAACATGCATCATTTGATCTATAAGTTTGCCAATTCTGAGCACAATCGGTAACTCCAGTAAGCCCCCTTCATGTTGAGAAATTAATTTAATGCTATCAGTTGAGTCTGATTTGATGTGGATTGACCGGAAGCTGAATTCATATGCAAGCTCCAATCCATGGAAGACAGACCATAGTTCGCCATTGATGAGGCTGCATTTGCCTAAACGAACGGCGAAGGCAAGGAATGGTGCTCCGTTGGAGTCTGAGAGGGTGCCACCGCAAGCCGCTCGTCCGGAGTTCCTGCAGACTACGGCGTCAACCGCCAGAGTGATTGAAAAAGCTGTTGCAGTAGTAGCATCTGAGCCAAAGGTGAAGTCTGCTGCAGGGATGTCATTCTCCTTACGAAGTTGATGCGTGTCTTTGATATTATTGAA
>JAOQMS010000008.1:38280279-38313088 GCA_027563885.1 Erythroxylum longipes | reverse complement strand
GATCATTCTAATCCAAGCTTTTATTATTAACACCAAACTACCTTAAATTGATGTTTTTGTCTTTAAGTATGCAAAAAATGATATTTGATTAAACTAAAAAGTTAACGTATTCAGTATATAAGACTCTTCGCTTTATAAAAAACCCGAAGATGGTCGTAATATACGCATCGATTTACCGATTTGATCTCTTTTTGCACAATTTACTGATTTGATTTAATTCTAATTCTATTAAGCCACCTAACTCTCATTAGCTCAATTTAATCGTTTTTCATCTGAATTACCCTCTCAGTTTATTATCGAATTTGGCAATCGTAGAATTAAATCACAATAAATCCAATTAACACATAAACAATCAGATTTTATTAATTCAAAGATAAAACTCCGAAGTTGAGTTTAGAACATCTTCAACATTCCAAAATCTTATCATCAAATTCTTATTCCAATTCTATACAATAATAAAATTGAAAATAAACAGGAAATACAATCTGAATGAATGGTGGGAGGTAGCGACGTCTGGATAAAACTAAAAATAAACAGGAAATAATGAAAGGTCAACTTCTTAGTTTATTGTACATGAGCATCCTACTTGAAGCTTTTATTATTATGAAAGAAAAAGTCAATTTGTCAGTTATTGTACCCTTTCAAAATGGATATTTTGATCATTCTAATCCAAGCTTTTATTATGAACACTAAAATACATTAAATTGATGTTTTTTGTCTTAAGTATGCAAGAAGCGATATTTGATTAAACTAAAAAGTTAAACGTATTCAGTGTATAAGACTCTTTGTTTTATAAAAAACTTGAAGATGGTTATAATATATGCACCATTATTTTTTTATTTTTTTTAAAAAATTATTTTTTGTAACTTAAATGTATAAT
Organism: Erythroxylum longipes; assembly: GCA_027563885.1. Classification (NCBI taxonomy): domain Eukaryota; kingdom Viridiplantae; phylum Streptophyta; class Magnoliopsida; order Malpighiales; family Erythroxylaceae; genus Erythroxylum; species Erythroxylum longipes. The sequence goes on along the minus strand of JAOQMS010000008.1, from coordinate 38,312,208 downwards.
TAGTTTTTACCAATTGATTTTTTATATAAATATTTAACAACTGATGTGGCTGGGCCCATACAAAAGCCCAGATTCCCAAGAGAGACTGTCTGGGAATTAGCAAATATGCCGACCCCACCAACCGTAAAATAAGACCCCTCTCTCGCCATCACTTACGTTTGCAAGCACTCTGCCACAGAGAGAGAGGGAGAGAGAGAGGAAGAGATACATTACAGAGAGCGTCAACAAGTACAGCTTCTTCTACTACACCCTGATTCCTTTTCATGGCTCCAATTATCGAATCCTGCTGGCTGGTACACTCCTTCTCTCCCCATTCCATTTGTTTCTCCGTTCGTGCTTATGTTTTCTCTTTGATTTGAGCTCTTTCAGAGCTTGGATGTGTTCTCTGTGCTCGTATTTAGCTATCACTCTGAAATCTGTTATGTTATTTGTGGAAATTTGTTACGACCCAGGTTTTAGTCTTTGGCTTCTTTCGCTGCAGTTTAAGCAGCTGCATTTTTCTTTCGTCGGATCTTTGTTTGCTCCGGATTGGCTAATTTAGGAATTGTCTCCGTTGATATTTTGTTTTTGTTTTATATTTCTATAAGATCTCCCGGAGTCGACAACTTTGTATCATGGTTTTTATGCGGTGTTTGTAAATTCTTAACCTTTGTTTTGTTTGCATTGGAGGGTATTGCTGCGTGTTGGTAACTTCTTTTTGGGAATTTCAATGCCTGGTCTTGTTTGGTGTAACATTGTAGTTTCGTAAATGGTTATACGTCTATGATCTTCAGCGACTTCCGTCTTGTTGTAAATGCAGTATTTGGTCACGCATTTTACCGACTTTCAATTGGCATGCCTTGGGAGTTTCTTTCTTCATGAGGGTGTCTTCTTCTTATCGGGTCTCCCTTTCATATTTCTTGAACGAGCAGGCTGGCTGAGCAAATACAAGATTCAGGTTTTGCTTTCCCTGCTTTTTTTGTTACTGTTCGTGCAGTTTCTATTAGTTTCTTTGGTGTATCCAGGTTGTGAATTGGTGCTATTCTTTGACTTCTAGTTAGAATAGTAATTTGTTTCAGCTTCTTAATACTGTGGAAGGTGATCTAAAATAAAGACATGGATAAAATAGAGTTCGCATCTGCAGCGTCAAAAGTCTCCGCTTAAGGCTTAGTTGACCTGAGTTGAAATAAAAATTAGGTAGCTTTTCTCCATTCCTCCATTCTCAGAAATAGTTGTATGGCTTTAGCTTTCTTTTTTGATCGATCCACATGTTCTACCTGTAATTCACCAACAAACTCTCCTCGAGTATATCGTTGTTATTACCCATGAAGTATCCAATACATGGCTGAAGAAATTACTATCTCTCTCTCTATATAGATATGCTTACATGTGTGTGTGTATATATAAAACTTTTGATGACTTGTATTGTCCTTTTGACATTATTTCTGATTGCCTGTTATATGCAGAGTAAGAACAACAGCCCTGCAGCTCAGGAGAAATGTATTACTCGTCTACTCTTGTACCATTTTGGAGTCAATCTGCCGGTCATGCTACTCTCGTATCCTGTCTTCAGATACATGGGCATGCGAAGCAGTCTTCCATTGCCGTCCTGGTATTTTCAGGTTCTTTATATGCTGAATCTTTTTTCAGTCAGACTGATTCAATAATCGCTGTAAATATTTGAACACATTCTTATTTTGTTTTAGAGATTAGCTTTCCTTAGCTTACAGTACAAATTTTCCTATAGATGGAGCATAGATAATCAGATTGTTGTTTGGTTCTGCAGGCAAGTAGTTCTAATTCAGCTCATATTCTATTTTATCCTGGAAGATTTTGTTTTCTACTGGGGTCACCGAATATTGCATACCAAATGGCTGTACAAGCATGTTCACAGTGTCCATCATGAGTGAGTGGGACTAACTGTTGCCATGTTTTCATGTCAAACAGTATTGATGCATTTGTTAGCTTATTTTTATATGAACAGATATGCTACCCCATTTGGATTGACGTCTGAATATGCTCACCCTGCTGAGATATTATTCCTTGGATTTGCAACCATCATTGGCCCAGCAATCACTGGACCTCATTTAATGACTTTGTGGCTCTGGATGGTACTTAGAGTACTGGAGACAGTTGATGCTCATTGTGGTTACCACTTCCCATGGAGCCTTTCCAACTTTTTACCTTTGTATGGAGGGTAAGTGGCCTTTTAGTGGTATAATTTTCTGAAGCAGTGGCTTTAATTTTTTATTTCTATTCTTGTTGCTGATGGTTGTTTCTCGATCTGCAGTTCTGATTTTCATGACTATCATCATCGCTTGCTGTATACAAAATCAGGAAATTACTCATCTACTTTTGTCTACATGGACTGGTGAGTCTTGGGCTTCTGATGCTTGCGACTTCTAATTTTGAACCTAGAGGACAATATTAGCCACTCAACATCCCTGAACACGAGTTTAAATCATATTACAGGCATCTTATATCAATTTGGTTAATATGACTTTTCTCTGACACCTGACTGAATTTGGAGTAGGGCTTGACTCTTCCTAGTGGGATTTCATACTTGCTACTGTCCTTTTTCCCTGTTCTTGTTGTCGTATATCAGTATGAGTGGTAATTTGAGCCAAATTTGCATATATGTGATATTGATGATGGCCTACTAAACCTATTTTTGGGTGGATGAGATCATTTCACTATAATATTTCCTTTTCATAATTCAAATGTGAGCTTGACATGGTTATTAAAATGGTTAGCCCTGTATAGAAAATTAATTTAATTCGTAGGTTGTGTTTTGGGGGTCATCATGCAGCGGTGGCCACTTGGTTCACTGAAATAGTTTTGTTTGTCTATGATTTTTCATTGTTAAAAAATTTAGAGATGTGCTTTGGAAGTTATATCCTTTGCAAGATATAGTTACAAATAAATCAATTTTCTGCCCACAAGTTAATGAATTGTCAAATGCACTCCTCTAAAAGATAAAGGGAATCATGGATAATTATAAAAGAGTTCTCATTGTTTGATTGCCAATGTCTAGTTCTAAATGAAATTCCTAAATTATCCCTAATGTGAATTAATATTATCCATATGTTATTAAGTATGATGTGCTTTTTTTCGAAACTTGTTATTCAGTATGATGTTAGTAAAACTACAGCAGTTTTTCTCCTATATGTTGACTTTTGAGTATCCCTAAACTTGTAACAAGTAAAAACTCTAAATAGTATTTGTGTTTATTAGGATACTGATAAGAGTTAATTGCGTGTCAGTTTTTTTATTTCTTTTTAATTTTTTTATAAAGATTTTGTGAGACTGTTTGTGGAGAGATCTTTCATTCAAGCTATGTATCAAATGTGGCATAGGTGCTGAACTTGTGCATGTTATGAACCTGGATCTTTGTCTTCTCACACTAGTTGCAGGGTGCTGCAAATCAGTTAACACTGACAATATTATTTCCTATAGCATTTCTTTCATTTTCTTTCATTTTGTTTGAAAAATGGTTTCTCTATAACAATAAGTAAGAACTTAGGACAGAAAAGGATGCTGAAGTTTACGGTATCAACTGTACCTTTGTGTAGATTCCCTCGTGTTCTGCTTAGTCAAAACTTTTTTATCCCCACTACAAAACGCATGACATGCTCCAAACAAAGCATGTCATACTAATCTTATTTCCAGATATTTTTTATTTGTAGGGATACTGTAGTACGGATTGTGAATAATTTTTCAAACTGAATCTAATATTTCTTTTTTCTGCTTTTCATTTAGCTAGATTGTGATGCCTCATTATTCATTTTGTTTTTTCTATACTTCAATTCTTTTCCATTGGCATTTCTATGTGGCAGAGCAGAGGAAGCACATTTTTTTGCAAATAAATTTATTGTAGGCATCAGATCTGAGTTGCTTGGTTCTGAATCCCCTTCAACTTCTTATGAGCACTCGGATTTAGGGATGGCAATGGGCGGCCTATAGGCCTAGATTCAAATGTTTTCCATAAGTTGGCCCATGGGCTGGGGCCAGGTTTAGGCCTACTCGAATCCCAATTTTTCTAGGCAAAATGACCTTGGATAAGCCTGAATTTAGGTAACCCAGGCCCAGTCTCAATTAGAAAGAAAAAAAAGACGATTTTATATTTTTAATTTTTTTTTAAAATATTTTTAAAAAATTGACAGGCCCATTGCCATCCCTATTCGGTTTAGATGTAACGGGGAGTGTTGTTGAATGTGGTCTATAGGTATTACGTGTTCGGCATTTGGCTCTCAGCCAAAGTGCCTTGCCCTTTACTGATACTACTATCATACTCATGCTGACCACAATGGAATGGCTTTGCGAACGTTCAGGCTATTTGGTACTGATAAGGGTTACAGAAAGTTGAAGGCTCTGAAGAGTATTGGAAATGAAGATGACTGCAAGCAAATGTAATATTAGAGAAGTTTCTTTTATCTTAGCTTGGCATCAGAAAGTGGGTTCCTGATAAAAGGACGTGCTTGCAAAGTTCCATGTCCCAACCTTTCTCATATTCAACCTCCCCCCTTTTGTGTTTAGTTGATGTTCATGTTACAGCGTGTGGTAATTTGGTTCGGTGGAAAGCTTCTCTGACGTTTTGTCCCCTACTACTGTTCCATGAATGAATTAATTTGGTGTTCTATTTTAAGTTGTTCAGTTTTGGTTTTCGAACAACTCATTGTAACTGCATGCCCATGTAACACAGGAGAAGTACTCATTTATCTTCACCAATCCTTTTGTTAATCTACCTTGCATAGTTGCATGTGCTTTTACCCTTTTCAATAATGATAACTCCTGAGATGAAGCTAATTGACAGTACGATGTTAGTGATGTAATTTTTTGACGGTGTCTGTTTTCCCTGCCCACTTTTACTTTCCCTGGTTGTATTTGCCAAGTGATAGACTTTAGTTTTTTAGTCATTATTTCCCGCTCGTTAAGCGTGCATTTTAAGATCTCATAGGACTCAATCTTGTCTAATTTCTGGTAACCTGATAGAATATTATAAATTTGGTTAAAAATTAAATAAAATTTAAAATTTAAAGTATGATTAAAAAAGACTGTTTAAAGAATATAAAGTTTAATGAAAAAAGTAGTTATAAAAATTTATTAATTTATAAAAATTTACTGATTAATTAATAAATTGATCAATTTTTAATAATAAAAATTATTAAAATAAATTAATTCGGTGGAATTAAGTAATGTCAAAAAAACAAACATAAAGTGAATTTTGGGCCTTATCTGGTTGAAAGATAAAAAATTACAAAAGTTTTAATTTTATATTTTAATAAATATCTATTTTTTAAAAATTAAAGATAGAATAATTCAATTAAAAAATTGTTTTCGTTAATATTTTATTAACGTGAATGCTAGAATAACGTAAGGACCAATATTTAAAAGAATAAAATGACATTTTTACATAATTTTTTAATATTAATTAAACAGTCGCTTTTCTAATATAAAGAGGATGTTTTGTTCGTAGCCCAAGAACAGTAATTGATCTTATAATCTACTGGAGGAGTGACGAGAACAAAATTCATAAGTACTCTCGCCCGAGTGAATGTAGAAGGGAATGGATAAGAACTATTCTCACTTTCTCTCTTAATGTTTTTGACATCATAAAAAAAATTAAAAAATGATTTTATAAAGAAAATTTAAAAAGAGGAGTGATTTCGTTGATAATATTCATCTTCTCATGATAATGAATTTTTAGATAATTGTTAGACTTACTTTAAAACGATATAACATCCCCTATTCAATTAGTTATTTATAATTATCAATTCATTTTCTTTTTCTAAAAGGAATTTGAGGACTAAGAAAGCAGAAAAGTGCCGCCAAAAAGAGGTAAAGAAATGTGACATGTTGTGAATGGAGCAACTTTATCACTCAAAAAGAAGAATTCATCATTCAGTTGATTCCAAAGGGGGTCGTGCATGCATTGCATGCTAGTGATGGCAAAAGAAATATCGACAATGACTTGGTATTCCAAACTGAGATGAGGTAACTTGGTTGTAGGGAAACAAAGCTAACAAAATCCTCCTGGAATCTTAAATGTTGTGCTGTGTTTCTGACAACTTATGTTGTTGGAAATTGTATCCCAAAACTTCTTGGTAATTGGAAATGGTCACCGAAGTCTTCGGAGCTAACGACATGAGCGTTTTCCAACGGCGTAAACAGCATCAGCGTAGTGAAACATGGATTGGGAACTTAAGAAAGGGTTCTTGGAACTGGTTTTCCACTGCAGGAGACTCTGCACCTCTTTTACGAATTTGCGTTTGTACGTAAGCGTTGATTTTTTTCTCTTTCTTTTACTTGGAAACTCTCTTCCAATGTAACACAAAAAGTACCGTCTAGGTTAAGGGTTTGAGTTCTTGTTTTTGTCTGTCATTGACAGAACTTGGGGTGGCCGTAGTCCCTTGGCATCATAATCTCTTAATCTTTACTCGGGATGTAGATGGAGAATTTTCAACGTGCCAATATACTCTCACTCTCCAAAACTAATCTTCTTCTGTCTTTCTCCCCGTAAGGAATCCAATCCAATTAGAGCACTGAGCATGGCACAGACTTCTGTCTTAAGTTTTAACATTATTTAATAACCAAAACTTAGGTGAACTTTATTTTTTAACTTCTAATCAAAGTAACATGAACTCCGATTTTAAATCACTGCATAGATTTAATGAGATTGGATGAAAGAGGAGAATTTCATATTACATCTCATTCCATCCCAAACAATAAAAGTAAGTTACTTTCGATATAAGGAGTTTAGGATAGAATGTAAAATAATAAATATGTAATATCTAATATATCCTCAATAATTTTCCATAATACCAATTATACCCTCCTACCCTCGTAACAAGCAAGACTATGCATCCATTGTGTTGGGCGTCGGTAGTCGATTGTAGCAGAGGAACAACACAGTCATTAAGCAGCAGTGGGGGAGCGTCGTCGCCGGTTAGGTAACAGCAAACGCATATGCATTTATGGGCTTTCGTGCATGGTACATCAACCATTGAATTTTACATGTTGTTTTAATAGTCTTTGATAAAGTTTGGAACTTTGCTCAAAGGAAAACAACAATAGCTTCTTCGAACCCTTGTCTGAAGAGATCGAAGAAGCTGTATCTTAGACTTCACTGATCAACAGAATAACACAACATAGGATAGAAAGAAGAATGAGCGTGAGAACTAGAACTCAATTTTTTAAGTCTCTATTCCTAATAATTCTTCAAACTCAGAACCCAGATCCCATCTTAGGTTTTAATATTCCCTAATTTCAATCCTCTAGCAATGGATCTCAACTAGGTGAGTTGACCCAGACCTTCTTTCTCTCTTCTGCAGCTCAGTTTACGATTTAGATTTTTTTTCTTATTTCCTTAACGTTGGATTTCTGGGTTAGCTTTATGTTTTGGATTTTTGTCCATATTTATAGTATAAATGTTTTTCATCGAGAAAATATGATTTTGCTTGGTGTGTGTTTTACTGGAAAACAACGTAGATTGTTGATAGAGAATAATGAATAGAAATGATCCCTTTGGATGAAATTGTGGAAATTACACCCGTGTTTTTGCTTGTGATCAACCCAAGAAACATCTTCCGAAAATAAAAAAATTCGATGCCTGCATAATTAGATCTTAGATGTGAGGTAAAATGAAAAATAGAACAAATAGGACAAGGATTGTAGTTACTGTATAGTTCCTCGATGACATGGACATAGGAATCCTCCTTTGGGTTTGGATTAATTTAGTTTAGTTTATACAGATTATATGGACAACGTTAATTATTAGCTTATCATTCCTATAAAATGTATGATGCTTTTAGCTTTATGTATAATAACTATATGCTGGAAATTTCACTAAGATACCTAATCTATCATGATCACATGATTATAGACTTGATCTGCGAGCAATATAATGTGTTACTCGATCTGTGAACTTAATGCCCTGTTGGCCTTTCACAATTAAGTTTGTTAATATGCATGTGATAGTCTATTAGTTGAGCAAAAAAAAGTCTATCTTTAACATGTTAACATGGTATGGATCAACATTTCATTCACTCTGTTGTCTATGCTTAGCGTATCTCCTTGTTTATTATTTGTATCTCACTTATTTTATATGTTATGTGTTGTTTGTATTTGTGGTGTTTTTTAATCCATCTCGCTGTCTTCTTTCTTTTTACATATGAGCTAACTTTTTTTGAAATTTCAGTGCGAGAATAATTCAGATTTCCCTTGGTTTGAAGCTTACCTTTAACGTCACTTATTGTTGTTTTTATAACATCATATATAAATGAACATATCTATGTCATATTTGTTTTATTTTAGTTTTCACAATCTGAAAACTTCTCCTAATTTTGTTTTTTAGACATAAGCGGTGAAGGTTATCGAGTGAATAATGAAATTATCAAATTAATTTGTATACATCAATTAGCGCTTGTTCATGCTGCTTGTCTTATGGTCTATGAAAGAGACGTGTGAAAGACAAATTTCAAATGCTTACACCATTAGAGAGATCGCAATCAAGGGAGAGTATCATCAGAAGAATTTTATTTTATTCTAATGGGAGAAATATAATTAGAATGTAGCCTAAACCATTTGTTGAATTGTGTGATTTATTAGTTGGAAAAGGTGTGCTTCGACCCACTGTGAATTCAACTATTGAAGAACAAGTAGCAAAGTTTCTATAAATATTAGGGCATAACGTTACAAATCGAGAGATTAAGTTCTTTTAGAGTCGATCTGGGGAGTGTAAGTCATCATTTTAATAGTGTTTTGAAAGTACTTATAGAGTTAGAAGACATCTTTCTAAGACAACCAGATGGATTAGAAACCCCAACAGAAATATTGAACAGTAGTAGATTCTACCCATATTTTAAGGTGATTTTCTTTTCTTAACTCAGTAAATTATATTAAACACATATAATGTTTCATTATAATATAGTTCAATGTCAAGATTGTGTTGGAGCAATTAATGGTACACATATCCGTGTCAAAGTACTCGAGATGCTCCTAGGTTTCGTGGGGGAAAGGATCATCCAACACAAAATATGTTGTGTTTTTGTTCTTTTGATATGAAGTTCATATATGTATTGGTTGAGTGGAAAGGAACAACATTTGATTCATGAATTATGAAAAGTGCACTAACCAGGTAGTACTCACTTAAAATTCCCCAAGGTAAAAATATGGCTCAAATCTTATTAATTAATAAATATCATAAATTACATTTTGACATAGTTTTATTCATCATATGAAAATTCTATCTTGTTGATATATACTGGATTCATATTGAAAAGTGGACTTATTACACCGTATAGAAGGGAATGATATCACTTGAAAGAATATTAAAGGAATCCTCCATGAAATGCTCGTGACTTATTTAATCATCGACATTCATCGTTGCGTAATGTTATCAAAAGGGCATTTGGTGTGTTGAAAAAACTCTTCCCTATTATAGCATCCACTATAGAACCAACACATGGCATTCAAACCCAAAAGAAAATTATTATGACTTATGTCATTTTACACAATTTCTTAATTGTTATAGACGCAGATGATCCATTCCTTAATGAAAAGTACGATGGAGGGGAAAATGATAACCAAGATGGCTATGAGAATGAGGATGAAGACGATGCACACAGTAGGGAACTCATAAGAGATAACATCGCTGCTCATATGTGGGCTGACTACACTTTAGGATAGATATTGTCGCATCACAATAAATTTATGCCTTTCATGATTTTTTATTACTTTAAAAACATTTATTGGCTACTTTATCTAAATATGACTCAATTTGCTAGTGTTTTTAATATTTTCACATGCAATTGTCTCTTTGTAATTCTTATTCATTATTTTCACTATTTTTTTTACTATTCTTACCTTTTATATTATTTGGAAATATTTAAAGCTCCAATATTGTGTATGCTTTATATATAAAGTTCAGCTTTTGTAGTTGAATTTGTAATATATAGAATGCCACCCCAAAGAGAGTCATGCAATTGGAATCAAGCTACGGATGATGCCTTAGTTGATGCATACTTGCACCAGCAATGACAAGGCAATCAGGTTGGTGGGACTTTCACAACGCATGCACTTGACACAATTGAAGCTAAACTAAAGGAAAATTTTCCTGATAAAAGGTTCGATAAGGAAAAAATAAAAAATCGCAACAAGATTATCAAGAGCAAGTGGAGTAAATGTTTTGATTTGTTCTCAAATGGAGATAGTGGATTTGAATAAAGTCCTGTAACAAATATGTGGAGTGCTGACCCAGAAGTGTGGGAGAGCTTGATATAGGTGAACTTGTTTATTATTTTGTTGGAAAAAATATGATATACGCTATGATTTATAAAATTCATGAACTTGTTTTTGTAACAGGTTAAACCAAAAGCCACTGAGTGGAGAGAGAAGCCTAAAAACTATGAGAAGTTGGTGGAGATTTATGGTCATGCTAGAGCAACTAGGGAGCATGTTGAAATAGCACATGAGATAAGAAATAGATGCATCATTTCTGTCGAAAGTGGATTTTCGAACACCACGGATGACAATGATGAAATGTTGTTTCACAATGAGTTAAGTTTCAGAGACAATGTAATGATGGATGGTGATCGTACTGAATCTCCAATAGGAATTCCAGCTCAGTCTCAAAATGCAAACCCAAGTGCATCTAGGAAAAGGAAAAATAGGGCGTCCTCTGATTGTAGTGAAGATGCCATCAAAGATGGCCTTAGCACAGTTGCTGAAGCCATTAGAAAACCCACTTCATTGTTGGTTAAACCACTTCTGATTTCAGAAGAAGAACTATATAATCATTTGGTGAAGTTGGAAGTAGAAGGTTCAAAATTGTATGAAAGTTATATTTTTCTTATTCGTAAGCCTGATGAGGTGAGGGCGTTACTTGGTGCCCTGGTCAATATACATAAGAATATGTTGAAGTTTATGATGTCTTATAAGGAATAGTAGACGATATTGTAATTGTTACTATATCTTAGGAGTATTTTGATGATTGGTGTCTTTTGGATTTTGGAGTTTAGTGAGCCTTAGCTTTTTGTACACCCCATGTATGTTATACCTTAGGAGTATGTTAAGGCATGAAAATTGATCTCAACTTTTTATACATTATATCTTAGGAGTATGTTGAGACACGAAAATTGATCGCAGTTTTTTGTACATTCCACAGTCTTGCACTAGCGTGAATTAAACATAAGCATTTTTTTTATTTTAACTACAATGAAACTGTTTCTTTTGCTCAGTTTTCATGCTTACATCTACTGTCAAACTTTGGCTCAAACTTTGTTTGAGTATGTTTGGAAAAAGTTTGGTTATGTGTTGTAGCATCCCGTCTCTCAAATGATTGAGATATTTAAAGAATTAGACTAATGAGTTATATGAGTGTCAGCATGTAGAGCGAAATTGGTACAATTGTGACATGATTATTATAATTATATTCGAAGGCATGATATGAGCATACACACATGAATTGTGAATTAGACAAATGATAGCCAATTGACATATCCCGGGGTATGAAAAATGTTAAGTGATTATGATGTGAATTGTGTTTTGATATGTCTTGAATTTTGGTATGATTGGATTTTAATTAGAAAATTTGGAATTAAATGTTATGGATTGGAAAATTAATGGATTAAATGTACGTTTGGACTAGGACAAATGCCAAGTGATAAGATAAATTGATACATGAAAATTTAGATGATTTAGCCTATAATTGAGTGACATTTAGCATTGATCATTATGGGACAAATGGACTAGTAAGTTAATGAAAAAAGGCATTGATTAATGGACAAATGGTTGCTGTACTCAAATGACATGTGACCTAGTTTTAAAAGTAACATATGGCAGCATATATACTTGATACATGGTAAACATGCCTTTAGACATTTGGCCATCTAATTAGGTGACACCTAACACTTTAGGTGTAACCTTCAGCAGGAGCATTTTCAACTAAGCTCATTCTTATTCTTTCTTCTCTCACTCACATCACCGAAATACTCTCTTCTTTCACCCCATGTGTTTTTTTCGGTTTTGCCCACTTGCTACACAAATAACTCATGTTTTACCCTCATAAAGTTAAGTAAAGAATAAGGAAAATAGTTGCCTTCTTGGTCTAGCTGAAATCCATCTAAGTTTCACCTTGAATATGTGATGAATTCTGCTTGCTTGGAGAGATAAATGAGTTTGATCTTTTAAGTTTGAATTGGAGTTAAATATGCAAGTTAATGATTAGTTCTTATGGCATGTCATGATAGAGAATTGATAATGATGAATTCAGGATGAAAATGAGGAAGTGAACTGGAATGTTTTCATTGAACATGCTTCATTATTTTGAGTATATCTTGACTTGTAGATTTTGAAATGAGTTGATTCTTAATTCAGATTAAATTAGAGACATATTGATAAAACTTTCTTGAAGAAGTTGAATTTTAATTCTGTCTCTAAGATTTTCAAAATTAGCATGAAATTGAGTTTTGGCTTAGATTGTAGCACTACCAGGGACAAAAATCATATCTTGTTGTTATTGAATAAATTGTATTGATGTAGGCCGAATGAGACTAAGATGTATTCACCACAGTTGTAGCTTATTCTCTTATCTTTAAATTGGTATAAACTTCATAACTTTTTGATACTGGAATTGAGATATATGGGTTGTACAACTTGACTACATGATTATGCTCTACAAAAATTCCAAATGTACACATTTTGTGGTATTTTGAGCATAACTCATAGAATAATAAACCAAATTGTATGATCTTACTGTCATTAGAAACTTAGGACAATGGGGAAAATTTTTCTAGAAGGAAGTGTTGCCAAATTACTCCATTTACCTGGTCTGAATAATCATAAAAAGTTGACCAGAAAGTGTGTTTTCAGAAAAATCTGAAAAGATCAATGGGGTTATGATATTAGATTCCAATTGCTTTATTGAGGTGCAAACCCTAATTACAGATTAAGTTATGCAATTTTTGAAATATGATCGATCATGTGATGTGAAAGATGGAAAAAAATACCCCAGATTGTCATAGAACATGCATTGTACATATTTCATATACATAGATGTGCATAATTGAATATTGATACAATTGTGCAAAATTATGATATATATAAATGTGTTTTGCATGATATAGAGGAGCATTTAGAGTGCCATCATCTAGACATTGCCGGGACTTCAATGCAATAGATTTTTGGAGCGATTAGTGAGTAACCTAAGATGGTCTCACTTTAATTTGATCTGATGATTACTGAATAGAATTTGATATATGATGAGCATGTACTGATTGTGTACTAAATTCTGGACATTACTTATCCGAGGTGTTTGATGCATGTGAATATTATTAGAATTGCTATTTGTATGTGAATGAGGCTGCCTAAATGATTATCAACTAAAAGTTACTGAATGATATGACTGATTGTATTGACTGATCATGTGAATGAAAGTGATTGATTGTATATGAATGATTTGTGGCATGCATTTCATTTCAATACATGTAATATAAAGACAGTTGTGACTGGTGATGCTACCGACTGAGACTGCTACTGAAAAGAGCTTAAAGCTCAAACATATAGAGCCTAAGGCTCACTATAATCGATGATCCCGGTATCCACAATAGATACGGGACAGTTTAGGCACTCAGTTATAACAAAGTAATAATTGAAAGTGGGTCACATGAACATTGCACATACACTTATTAAATGTAATTGACTGATTGAATTATAATGTGGATATATAATTAAATGAGATTGTGATATGTGAAATATATGATATGTGGTGCAATTTGTTAAATGGAATGTTGTGAATTATGTGTTTATATGATTTGATATGTGGTATGAATTGGGTAAACTATCGAGGATGATTACATCACTAAGTTCGCAAAACTCACCAAAATTACAACGTGTCTTTTCAGGTTCAGAGGAGTTATCCAATTAGACCAATTGGAGTCCAGCCACTACAAATGAGCATGAGTTAAGGGTCAGGATCAGTTAGCATCTTTATATGTCTTCAGTTAATTTGTATTAAGCATTGCTTTACGCAACTGTTGTATTATGTACATGTGAATTATGAAATGTAATGACTTTCTGATTGAATATGTTTGTATTGAAATGGGCCCAAATGAAATATGAATTATTTAAGATATGTTTGATGAGTGAAAAGTTTGTAATGTGTTATTTCAATAGTTTTAACGTACCATCCTCGTAGAGTATATTCTCGAATATCATCGTTACGTTCGAGAATATGCCCTATAAGAGTGGTGTGTTACATGTGTGATGATGGATCTTCTGTACAACTGAGGGGTTTATGCATCACAAAATAAGGAAAGCCATATATATTATATTAGGCTGAATTATTTCTATTAACAACTGAAATTTGCATATGTATTCTCCATTTTCATATTGATCTCGTTTGTAAATAGACATGCAAAGAAAAACAAAAGAGGTTTATGGTACTTTCATCTTAGCAGATAAGTTTCACACTTGCTTATGTGGTGTAATGCCTTGTAAGGTGTTTACAACTCACAAAAAGAAAATGTCATGACAGTAGTTTTCATTCCAAAGGTGTAGACGTTTTACCTATCAGAACTCAAGGAATTGGATTAAGTAATAAAACATTTAATGATGTCTACAGTTTTCCTATAATTAAATTCTTAACTTATGTAACATTATATTATGGTTTATATGTTTATAATTAAATAAATGTCAAAGCCTTATACCAAAATTAAATTCCAACTTTATAAAGTACGATAAGCCTTTGTTTTTTTATAACTAAACTACTACTTAAATTTTGTTGGATCACAAAGACAGAAGGTCATAGTAATTGCAGCAAGACCAAACAAAATGTTGAAGCAAGAAGGTCACAACATTCAAATAATTAACTTTGAAATAATTATGCAAACTAAGAATAAAGCTCCAAACACAACATCCATTTTGATTCTTTATTCCATAATAATAATTGTATAAAAATGCAGTCATTACAGCTAAGAAAACATTGTCAATTGCCACAACCACCATTCCCAAATTCTACCTTATTATCTTGGATGTCATAAAGTACACTTAAGCTTCGTTGTTGACTTTAACTCTATCCTTGTACAGGTAGTATGTCAATTCTCCAACTTCGACAAAGAGTTGGAAAGGGCCAACCATCTCAGGATCTAATAGTATCCCCTCTGCATTAGTTTTTTTATTTGCTTTACACATTTCTTCTTATGACTTCATAGTAATGGTTACATCATTATAAGGAAGAATGAAATGAATTTTTTTAACAAAATCACATAAAAAAGAAGTTCCCCAATAGCATCATTATTTGGATGTGGAAAATCAACTCAAATATCATATTTTGCCTAAGCTAATTTCATAATGGTTGATGCCCACACTTTATCCAGACCTGTCATACAATAGAAGAGAAAGAATAAATGAAAATAAAAATAGAGCACAGTTCGTCAAATGCAATTTTTAGGAGTGAAGCAAAAACAAAGATGAAAATTGTGAATCCACTAGTCTAAGGGCATATGATTTAAGTAAGAGTTGCAAGGAAATACAATCTTCAAAACAGAGTAGTTTATATACACGTGTTTAACCATATGTGTAAAGCAACTTAAAAGGCAAAATCCTACTTACATGAAGAGAACAGGAATTGCTAGTGTTAACTAAGCACGTATAAAAGATGACAAAAGAAGGAAAACATGTTAGAATCCACAGCATCAATTTGACAAATAAGAGAACAAACCATCCAATGCCTTGTTAAAACCACATGTACCCATTATTAAACTAAATAAAAACTTTTTCCACCCAATCCCAACTCTAATCACAATAACTTGGATCAAGCACTTAATTGCTCCTTAATACCCAGGACTCCCTTGTTAACCAACCAAATGCTTTTAAAGCATTACCTTATTAAGGGATTGTATGAAATAAATATAAACAATATAATGCTTTTAGATTCTAGTAACTATAAAGTTGCTACCAAAATCTAGCATGCTATTTCTCATTCCTCCTAAAACCTACAATCTCTTAATACTACATGTTTTTCATGTAAGCCACACAACAAGAGGTAGCCCTGTCCTTCCCAGATCACCAGCAGTTACTGTAAATCCCAATACTTGAAATCCCAGTTATGGTAAGACATTGTCATGAGGCATATCTAAGCAAATGACGAGTTTGTAAATATCCTACATAAATCAACATTTCAATTCTTTAACTATTTAGCATCAGTAAACCATATACACTCCTAGTCTCCCTTGTGAAATTAAGAAACCACAAAAGCAACACTTTAACCTCAAATCATTGTCACAGTAAATCAAATAGACACAACATGCTTCCTACCAAAGGGTTTTAAGTTAAAAGTAAAGAGCAAATAAATGGAACTGGGATGCTACTGAAAACAAAATTTCAATTGCCAGACCAAATCCACAAGTCAAAAGCTCTCCAATCTAAATCGGATTTTCTACGGCAGACTACAACAATGGTTCAGAACCCTAATTTCCATCAAGAAAACATTACAGTTAGTTATTTTCCAAAAGACATAAATAGAGACATATATAAATACAGAAAATTAAAGAGAAAATTTGATATGCTAATTTTGTTAGTAACATTGGAGCATACCGAAAAGATTAGAAAGTGACAATAAGCAATAAAACAATCACCTCAACATATTAAAAATAAGAAAATGCCAAGCCAATAGACTAGAGAAAGAAAAAGAAGACAAACTACGATAAGTAATCTCTTAAATTAGGGTGCTCAATATTATTTTAATCAAAGCTCATAAAGAAAGATAACAATTCATTTACTTATAAACCACTTCCAATCATGTGATTAACGACATTTTTGCCACCACCACCAACGCCCACTAATGTCGTAATTGAAACTTGAATGTTTAAGGACACTTTCGATCGTCTTGATTCTATTCAAGTTTGATGGAGAAAGAAAACAAATTTGCAAATTAAAAAAAAGAAGTGAGACTCAAGTTTGAAAAGAACTCAATATATGAAGAGGTGACATTGAAAATAAATCGATATCTCATTCGAAACTATGTAGCTTTAACATATGTTTTATTCTATAAGGGTATAATAGTCATTCATTATTATTATACATACGTTATATTCCATTCCATCTTCCAAAAAACATTTTATTATATTACATTATAAACCCTTCTATCCTTCACAAACAACAATTTTATAATATTACATCCATTTACATTCCATTCTATTATATTTCATTTCATTAAAAATTTTACATTCAACTAAACATAGCCTAACCTTTTCCTAGTAAACATCCCTGGTAACTTAAAGGTGCAATTGATCATTTAAAGTAACAGGTGGTCATGACATGTCCATACTTGGGGTTAATCAAACATAATAAACAATTTAGTACAAAAAAACCAAAATTGTAACGCCCAAATACCCCCTGGGAGGATATTACAAGTGTCATATACACACTGAACACGAAGCATTTCGAAACATACAAAATACTTTATACATGCATTACCAGAATCTCAACAAACATGCATCTATTATTACAACCCATCAAAATAAAAATTCAAGAGTTATAGACATCAGATACAAGTCCAAATACAATCTCAAAATACATGTGAACAAAACAAAAATCAGACTCCTTTGGCCATCGCGGTTGTCTTGTCCCAGTTCCTACGTCCCTCTTTCAGAACCTACACGGGGTAAATCCACCGTGCTAAGCATATAGCTTAGTGAGTAATAGCATATAGCTTAGTGAGTAATAACTAAACTATAAGCCAACAATAGATAAAGAAATTCAGAACAAAACAGAGTTTCTATAAATAACAGAATTGTTAAACACAAGAGGGTATAAACCCTTCAGAAACAAAATACAATTTAGCTTATACCAAAATCAAACTGATATCAGACTACAAAATCATAAGACTCTTAAATCTATTTAAAGAAGCGGGTAATGGGACTTATACAGAAGAGACCGAAGTCTCGACACCGAAGTGTCTCAGAAGAGACAGAAGTCTCGACACCTAAGTGTCAATATCAGAAGAGACCGAAGTCTCGATAACAGAAGACACCGAAGTGTCACAAAAGCAGCTGCAGACTCTTCTAGGCATGCCTATTTACCCACAACTAGGACTCAGCAGTTTTAAAACAAAACAAAGTGATTTCAAACATTTCATGCAAAGCAAGTAGCACTTCAATATCACATTCATTAATCAATATCTCGGAACTTCATGTCCGGAATCAGTACACAATTCATTACACATTCATCAATATCGAATTTAATTCGATAAAAAAACAAAACAAATCAAGGTGATACCATCTTAGGTTACTCACAAAATTTACCATCTAAATTACTTACTAAATCTCCCTTATTGCTTATTGCCTCGACGTCCCGACAATATCTAGAATCGGTCGCTCGATGGGTTCCTCTAAAACATTTAATACAAACATATATCATTATTGTGCCCAATTATGAATTCAATTATGCACATTCATGTATACTGAATATGTATGATGCATGTTAATGTCAAAAATCTAGGTTTCTTATCCTAAATCTTATCACATGATCGATCATGTGAAATCACACTCAATCCCTCAATCCAGATTTATTTTACAATCCACCTTCGGGTCCACTTTGCTCAATTATTCTCATTAGGAAGGTGAGGTAATTAGGTAATACTTACTTCTATAAAGTTTTTCCCCTTTGTCTTAGATTTCCAATGATACCAAGTTCATCCAATTTGGTTTAGTATTCAATGAGTTATGCTCAAAATACCATAGACTATGTACATTGAAATTTTGGCTAATGCATGATCATACCTCCAAGTTGTACACCTCATAACTCTCAATTACAATATCCAAAAATTACAAAATTTATACAAATTTAAATATAAGATAATAAGATACAACTTTTGTGAAGACACCTCAATCTACTTCAGCCTACATCAATACAGTTTATTCAATAACCACAGGATATGATTTCTGTCCCTTGTAGTGCTACAACCTAAGCCAAGACACAATTTCATGCCAATTTTGAAAATCTTAGAGACAGAATTAAAATTAAACTTCTTCAAGAAATTTGTATACATATGTCTCTAGTTTAATATTAATTAAGAATAAATCCATTTAGAAATCTACCGATCAAGCTATAATTAAAATACCGAGGCATGTTCTTGAAAATCTCCAGTTCATAACATTCTAGCACATACCCTCACTTTGAGTCAATCGATCTTTTTCTAATCAATTCAAATGGATCTAAATTTTTATGAAAAGAAATAAAAATGTCTTATGAGTCTATTCGTTTAAGTTTCAAGTCATTTGGAGATCGGATGACAAAGTTATAGCAAAAAGAGTCAGAACTGTTCAGTATTAGAAAGTTTGATTTTTGCACCACCACCTTCTACTATAGAATCACAATTTTTGCACGTAATTCTGCATGTTTTTGCAGAAACTCTACTCCATCTTCTTCCTCTCTTCTACTAAATTCCTTGTCACAAACTTATACCCTTACATTTATCCCTCTTATTCACTTCTATATTAGCTCATTCTCAACACAACTTAAAATCAAGTTTATATCAAACACTAAAAACTGATGCATGCATGTGAAACCATTTTAAACTTTCTCTCTCTAAAAATGCAGGTTTCTTCCTTCATCACCGAAGATGCAAACTTCTTCACTCTTCTTCCTACTGATTTATCCATTTTACTCTATTTCTACCTTATATTTTCTACATTTCCACTCCCATTCCAACTCACCTTACTCTAAAACAACTCAAAATGCAAGATTCAACCGAAACACCAAAATTAAAACTCACCTATGGTTTTTCATGCATAATTACTATACAATATATCAACTCATCTTTCTATCCGACTACACAACTTACATAACTCATGCATGTGTTTATTTCCAACACTAATACATCATCAAAGCATTTATAATATCCATAACAACTTAAAACATAACTTACTTGTTTCAGAAAATTCCTGCAATGAGAGTGAGGAGCATGGTTTCGGTGGATGGGGGAAGAAAACAATAAGAAGGCAGACACAAACACTAGCTAGGTTGAAAACTTTGCATGCAAAGGATAACACCAGTATTTTGGTGATGAGGGTTCAGTGATGTTCGGTGAAGATCAAGCAATCCGAAAGACAATCAATGAGCTACAGTAATTTGCCTTCCAATACATGTGTGTTGTTATTATATTAACACATGGCTCCATGCATGACTCCCATTTGCCTTTCATGCAAGTTACCACGTGTCTCCAATATGTCAGGCCATTTGTCACACAATGAATGATTCCAAATGTCAATAATTCGTAGGCTTAATCATCCTAATTTTTATGTACCACTTAACTTGTCACTAGACAATTTTCCTAGTCCAAAATCCAAAATACCTCAAATTCACCAAAAATTCTGAAATAAAGCTAATGGTCTCCAAATAAATTTTTAACGTAAATAACTCACAATTCACATTTTAATCACATTTATAAATCAATTATATCCAAAAAATGTCATGAATACATCTACAATTATTTGTATATGAAAAAACTTTATATGCACATATTAGCGAATACTCAATTATGCAAAGCATATGATGTACTGGAATTCCTAAATTTTCTAACCCCTAACATGGGGTATTACAAAAATATTACTCTCGTCCAAAAGAAGATGATGAACACACCCTTTATTCCTTACAAACATAAAAAGAAAATTTAGTAGTGATTTCTAGGTGTCCCTTTCACTCAAAAACTAATCGTTCGCTACATTTAGGTCTTAAAGTTTGTGTTTCGAATGACATGTCATTTGTTCTACTCAAAATAGGTCAAATCAATGTATTCACGTACTAACCTTTTAAAGAGCAACAGTTAGGGATTGCGGTAGGTTCAACCTATTCTTTAACTTTTTACCATGCTTACTGAAATTATGTTGGTATTTATGTTTTCCAAAATGATACCTGCAATCCATTTCATTGGGGTTTGATAGAATATCATCCTCTCTTGATTTTTTTTGTTGAGAATTTTTTCAGTCCTCTCTTTTTAAATGTTATAGATTTATGCTATTTTGAATAGTTTGTACTCCTTTTCTAGGCTCCATGTTTTGGAGACCTATAAAATTATTTGCTCCAAATCATCATCGAGCATAAGTTATTCAACTCTTGAATTCTACTCCATAACTCTCTTAAAGTAGTGGAATTTGAAGAATAAATGGGATTTAGATTCGAGCTCAGTGTTACATAGATTATATATTGGATTTAGATTCAAAGAACTCATGATTCTATCAATGGTCGATAATCCATTTTTAAAGGCAAGCCATATGATAAAGGAAATCTAGGGAGGGATTTGCTTAGATTAGTTCCCTCTAATGGATTTTGGGAAGTGAGCTTCTGAACAATACCATGCTAGAAAAAGGTTACTAAATTTTTAGAACTCAAATAACATAACGTATTCAAAATCGACTTTCTTTTGGAATCCAATAAACAAAAGTTATTTGTAGTTTCTCATCTCTTGGGCTCCCTTGTTAGATGATTTATATATATATTAATATATTTATTCAAAAATTTGGTTGCAAAATTAAGTTACAGATATATCATTTCTTGAATAAAGGAAGCTATTGGTTTTTAGGTTGTTAAATTAGTACATCAAGATTATAGGGTAAGGAATGTAGTTCATTATGCATGGCTTATTATAGAAAATATTGCTATATAAATATGGGTTTTGGGACTACTAAAATTAAATTAGATCATTTTTATAAGTTTTGGTATTTGTGGTGAATTTACATGTATTTTGAAATTACCATCTCAGCTATTGATCTGATGGTGTTTCTTTTAGTTGGTATGTGACGACTGTTGGGTATCTTTCCAAATCCTAAATACTAATTATGTGAGTTTTGCAAGGGCGGGCATTATTTACTTACAAGTGATGGACCACTAAGTAAAGAGTTCTTTGATTGACTTATAGGTGGTAGGTTTTGGTGGCTTATTGGAGAAGCCAATTTATGATAAGATAAAATAGGATTTATCCTTCTTCGCTTATGAGTTGTATTGTCGTAAAAACCATAACGAAGGAGGAGAAAAAGAGAGTTCAACTCCATTGTTTTGGCATATGAGAAGGCAACTTTTTGATGAGATAATCAAGAGGAAGTGAATCATCATCGACAGGTATTCGGCATTGGTATCTCTTGGTCTGTAGAGAGTACTTAATTGATTAGGATTTTCAATTTGTACTAGAACCTAGAGATAATTGTACTTTTTGTTGAGATTATTGTTGTTGGTTACCGATTATACTCTTGATTATTATAGTGGATTGATATTAGTCCGTGCAGATTCGGACTGTGGTTTTTCCCTAGTTGAGAGGGGTTTATCATGTAAATTACGTTTGTGTTGATTTAGTTTCTTGCAATTTATTTCGCTTGGTATTATTGTTGTTGTGGTTCTAGTAATTTTCCCCAACAAATGATATCAGAGTTGTGGTTGGAGGACCCTTTTATAAGGAAAATTACCGCTTGTTTGATTTAGGGAGGAATTAGTGTGAGAAGAGAATGGGTCAAAATTGTGCTTCAAAATTTCACGTTCCCTTGTTTAATGGGAAAATAAACTTTTGGATGTGGAAAAATACTATTGAGGACTTATTGGTACAACAAGATTTAGATGCAGCTTTGGAAGTGGACAAGTTGGTGAGTTTGAATGATGTCAAGTGGGCATCAATGAAGAAGAAGGCGGTTAGTACGATTCGGTTGGCTATAGCTCCGGAGATCAAGTACAACTACTTGAGTGAAACGGATCCAAAAGCTTTGATAGATAAGCCCCAAAGTGTGTATACCTCCAAATTGTTGACTAACATCTTGTGCTTAAGATGGGAGCTGTATCAGTTGAGGATAGAGGAGGGTACAACCTTGCAAGACCATATTAATTTGTTCAACCAACTAGTATCTCGGTTAAAGAATGTGAATAAGAAGATCATCGATCAAGAACAAGCTTTCTTGTTGTTGGTTTCACTACCTAAGTCCTACCGACCCATTATTATGACGTTGCTTATTGGTAGGGAGAAGATTACGCTAGATGATGCTATGGTGATATTGAGGGAGAATGAAAGGATGATGAAACATGTTGATAGAAGTTCTTTAAGTAATGGTGATCGATCACTAATTATGAGGCAGTATGAGAGAGGGAGGAATCAAGAGAGAAGGGAAGATGGCTTAAGGAGTAGATTGAAATCACGTGCGAAAGACTTTAGTAATGTGGAGTGTTACTATTATAAAGAGAAGGGCCACATCCAAAGTCGTTGTCTGAAGATGATGGAGGACTTGAAGAGTCTCTATTTGATGTAAAAAAAGAAGGGCAAGACTAAAGTAGATGATGATGCTGATTCCGCTAATGTAGTCATAAGTGATGGTGATGGTGATTTGTTATTGGCTACTCATAATGAGGTGAAGGAGGGCCAAGAGAGTTAGGTGTTGAATTTGATCGCATCGGTTCATGTTTATAGAGACCAAGCCTTGTTTGATACTTTGCACCAAAATGGGGAGTATGGCCACATCAATATGGTGGCTGATCAAAAATTGAAGGTCTAAGGCATGGGGACCGTAAGGATGAAGCTCGATGATGGTATGGCCCAAACCATCTACAATGTGAGGTATGTGCTAAGTGCTCATGTTAACCTTATTTCCTTAGGTGAATTCACAAAGTACAGGCATAGATATGTTGGTAATGGAAGGTAGTGCAAAGTGTCCCGCAATGCTCACTTAATGATGCAAGGGAGGAAGGCCAACGACAACATTTGCTATATGGAGGGTCATTGCATCCAGAGAGACAAGGTAGTGAAGAAGAAGGTTCGATTCTCGGATGAGGTGGAGGTGTTTGGTGATTTGGGTAGAGAGAGGAATATGATGGGTATCTCCCCAAATCCTAAATACTAGCTATGTGAGTTTATAAATGTGGGCTTTATTTTACTTACAAGTGGTGGCACACTAAGTAAAGAGTTCTTTGATTGGCCCATAGGTGGTAAGTTTTGGTGGCTTATTGGGGAAGCCAATTTATGATAAGATAAAGTAGGGTTTACCTTTTTCACTCGTGAGTTGTATTGTCGTAAAAACCAGAACAGAGGAGGAGAAAAAGAGAGTTCTATTCCATTGTTTTGGCGTATGGGAAGGCAATTGTTTGATGAGATAATCAAGAGGAAGTGGATCATTATCGACAGGTATTCGGAGTTAGTATCTCTTAGTTATAGAGAGTACTAAATTGATTAAGGTTTTCAATTTGTACTAAAACCTAGAGATAATTGTACTTGTCGTTGAGATTATTGTTGTTGGTTGTCGATTGTACTCTTGATTATTATAGTGGATTGATTTTAGTTTATGGAGATCCGAACCACGGTTTTTCCTTAGTTGAGAGGGATTTTTCACAAAAATTGTGTGTGCGTTGATTTAGTTTCTTGCACTTTATTTCTCTTGATATTATTGTTGTTGTGGTTCTGGTAATTTTTCCTAATAATGACGCCAATTCTTTTTTTGAAATGAAAAACAGTTAAAGTTAGAAACATTTTTCTTAACAAAAGGCTGTTTGGTGTATTTAATCCCTTCATTAACTACAAATTTAGAAAAATTTGTAAACCTTTACAAGAAGATGTTTTTAGGCATGTCATGCAACATTATGAATTATGACGACCCTAATGAATTATGATGACCTTAAGTGGGAGATGGGATGGGTTTGATGTCAACTTGTAGGTTCCAATCTTAATAAAGTGTACAACTATCTTGGCTCCTTATGGTTTATAAATATATAAGTTAAGATTGTCAACTTTCATCATAATTAATTAAAGTACTTTTTTTTATCAAGGCTAGAAATTCATTTATCGTGAATACATTTAATTTTTTAGGCAAGAATTAAATATAAGTATATTACTTAGCATCTATCACAAGATTCCAAAATAAGATAATGTTGCTTCATCTATCAGATATAATTTGCTCGTTATATATTAATAAATGTGTCAATTAAGACATTTGGATCTATTAACTATGGTCAATATGTTTTGAGTAAATTTACTTTCATATGTGAAAATTTTATTTTATACAAAGTTATTAATTTTTATATGTTTTTTATTTATTATAGAAAATAGAGAAAAGTTTAAGTACTCCTAATAATTTAGCCCTTTTAGAAAGATTTGATGATCTAGCTTGAGCTCAAGCTGGATTGGTTCCTGGTATAAAAAACCATACTATTTGTTTGTATTGTAATAAACATTTGAAAGATGGGGAAATCATCACATTAGAGAAATATTTAGCTAGGACTAAAGGTGATGTAAAGCCTTGTAAGAATATTAACTATGATGTGAAATGATAGATAAAAAGTTTCCTTAAAGAGAATGAAAAATAATAAAAGAGACAAAGAAAATATTAAACCAAGAAATTGGTAGTGAAAGTTCTTTTGCAGTGGTTAGCATGATATTAGCAATGTTGAAGGTGGTGTTCCTACCTAATAAGAAATGATTGTTGCAACCGATACGCGAAAGAGAAGAAGATGTATGTCTTACTTTTTTTCTCCATAAATGATTCTTGGATATTCTTAGTACCTTAAAATCTAAAGAAGTAACTCACAATATGGACATGATAATGGCTAAATTGTAATATGATGTAGGTGTATCATTCAATATTACTCAGTCTTATTATTACTGGCCTATAATGGATGTTATCACCTCTTATGATCCAGGATATAAAGCTCCTTTAATTGATTACTACAGAGGTAATCTTCTGAACAACTTTGTTCATGAAATAAAAAATTTATTTAAATGAAAGAAAAATAACTTGGGCAATTCATAGGTTTTCAATCATGTGTGATAGTTAGAAAAATGGAAGATATGATCCTATATTATCAATTTTTATTTTGTTACGCCAAAAGAGCAATGTTTTTGAAGTCCATTAATGCATATAGCCTTGTAAGAAATATTGATACTTTGTTTGATAAAGTTGAGAATGAAGTTGAGTCTCAAATCATTAAACAATTCATCATTGATAATGATGATATTTACAAAGTAGCTAGAAAAGGTTACAAAGGAAGTATAGTTCTTTTTATTGGACTCCTTATACTACATATTACGTTGACATAATATTGAAAAATGTAGAAGATGCCAGGTACTTTTTTATAATTGATGAAAATGTATAGAAAGCAAGAAAAGTGACTAAATTCATCTATAATTGTGCATCGGGCCTAAGTTTGATAAGAAAAGATTTCACCAATGGTAGGAATATGTTTCATCCTTCCATTATAAGATTTTTAGCTAATCGCTTATCGCTTTAGTGTTTTATTCTAATAAAGAAGGAGTTAAGAAAAATATTTATGGGTTGTAAGTGAGTTGCATCTTAACAAGATAGGTCTAATATTAGAATGAATGTTTTTTTAATTATATTTGAAAATCATGGTCATAATTTCAATTTTGCATTCGAGTTTGTGAGCATTTGGTGTGAGTACTTTATCTAGCTAATAGTGATGAGAAGGAAATAATGAGTTAATTTTATGTTACTATGTAAAAGGGAAAGCAAGTAATCAAAGTCAATATGAAAGATAAATCTTTCTTATGTACACCTTATCTTGCAGTCATTAATGAAAGATAGAAAAAGCAACTTTACTCTTCATTGTTTAATGCTAGGGCATTTTTTAATATCGATGTCTACTTTAGACCAGGTTTTATAAAGAAAGACGAAGTTAATAGAAGAATGTTATTATTTATTACAACAATTATTTAATATGAGTTTATGCAATATCTCTTTAATTTAAAAATAGAGGTATAAAAGGATGCATATGGTGATTATGTGATGGTCGTTGTAATTTGTCAAAGAGACAAACTTAATCTAAGTATATATTTCTTCTCTTTTGTTAATTATTTAAAATTAATTATTACTTTATTTTGTTTATAAGATTACTTTTGTTTTTTTTACAATTTCTTAGTAAGTTCGATTTAGAAATAGTGTTATAGAATTATAAAGGTTTACAATCCAAATTCTTAGTTAATATGTGAAAGGAATTGGGTATGAAAAGAACTAGAGTACATTTGAATTCATATATTTTAAAAAAGAAATTGATTGGACCATAAAAGATTGAACAATTTTGATCTTTGTTTGACATAACTTTTGAGAAAGATATGTTATTATCATTCTTAAGTTGAATATAATGTATGGTGCTTCTTAGTAAATTAATTTTATTTGTTGAACAATTTTGATCTTTGACATAACTTTTGAGAAAGATATGTTATTATCATTCTTAAGTTGAATATAATGAATGGTGCTTCTTAGTAAATTAATTTTATTTGTTTATTTGGACCTTTAATAGAACAAATAGTTCTAAAAGATTCAATTTGTTTTAACTATATCGATCTTTTAGTGCATTAGATTTTTTAGGAACCAAGTCTCATTAATGAGAGTGACTTGGAAGATAATCTTGGATAAGAAAGTATTTACTTGTTATTTAGTATAATGAATTTGACTGATGGTGATAATGAGACTCCCCTCGATAATGAAAAATTTTGTACTTAATAAAAATTAGGACCAATGTGATTTGAGTAGATATATCATTGAATAAAGTTCCATGTTTTTCATTTTTCCCTTTTCTTTTAATTTCACTTATATTTGATGTATATGTTAAATTCTACATATGTGAGATAAATATAAAACTTTTAACTGTAAATGTTTTTTGTTTCAAGTTTTGCTTATACTTTGATGTGTTATTTGGAATGAATTCTTATTATAATACTTATAGACCTATATTATTTTTAATATATGATGTTTTGATGTAATTTTTTCTTTATTACATTAGGTAAATTATAAGATTTTAAGTAATTTGTATTATTATTAGTTTTATATATTTATGAGAATTAAACCATCCTTTTCTTATACTAATTGTAGTTATTGTTTATATATTATTATGACTTTTTAAGACAAGACTGAAGTGAAATTAAAAATTATATATCATAATATATAAAGGGACTATTTATGTTGCCTGACTTCCCTTGTCCTTGTTCCCCTTTTTACCAATAAAAGGGAATGGAAATGGAAACATGCCAAGTTGGGCTTAGGCCCATAAGCTTTAAATTTTTTAAAAGCCCAAGCATGACCTGATGTTCAAATTGACTTGGTAGGTTTGACCCAAGCTCAGGCTCAATCCAACTTTGGATAACCTAAAGCCTAATCATGCTTACGTAGCTTGGACTAAGCTTAGGCCCAATTAATCTTTAATTAGACCTAATTGGGTCAAGTCAAGCTTAATTGGATATGAGTAGGCCTAAAAGTTCAACACTTTTAGAGAAACATTAAATGATCCAAAATCTATTTAAGCTAGGTCAAGCCCAAAAGTCTAACCATGTTAGAAAAATAGGCAAAAGGGTCATTTTAAACTCAACGTTTACATTTTGGACCTACAGGTGTATATATTCTCAACTTTTGGATCATTTAGGTTATGTTTGGTTGGAGTTTTATTAGTGGAATGAAATGAAATGTAATATTATTCTATCGTTTGGGAGGAGGGTCTATAATAAAATGGAATATAATGAGATGAAAGAGGAGAGTTTTATATTATATTTCATTTCATCCTAAACAGTAAAAATGAGAAATCTCCAATTTGGGTGGCTTAGGATGAAATGTAAAATAATAAACAACTTTTCACCATATTATATTATAAACCCTTGTTCCAAACAACATTTCACTATGTTATATTATGAATCTTTCCATTTCTCCCAAGCAACAATTTTATAATATTACATCCATTTATATTTCATTTCATTATAAATCATTTTTTTATATTCCATTCTATTAAAAACTTTACGCCCAATCAAACATAGCCTTAATATTTCTCTAAATTGGCCTTTGGGTAGAGCCTCAAAAGTGTGAGATGGTCAGAGCCTTAAAAATGTTAATTAACCGAAAATTGACGGCAATGTGACATCGTCAATTTTGTGCATTGACTTAATAGTTATTTATAATATTTTATTATATAGAAGGTCCACTCGTGTTCTTAAATTAAAAATTTTATCAAATGTGGAACTCACTATAATTAATTATTTCTAACTAATTAATTTAACTTAACCAAATTACCTATTAACTTAACTAATAACCAAACTAATTAATTAATAACTTTCCTTTTTCTTCTTTTAGTAACCAACCCATCTATGCGAAGCAATTATCCAAGCAGACAAAGATTTGAAGTGCAAAGAGGCCATTATGTGTTGGGATTTCTCTGGAAACTATCCAAGTTGGGTGAATCCTGATGAGTATAGTATTCTTCTATAGAGTAAACGATGTCATTTACTTATGTTATTAGTTTTCTGTTTTAAATGCAACACACCGTTTTATTTTTTTACCACTTAATTCATTGTTGCTTAGTAGTGTTAGCTTCTGTATATAAGATGATACTCTGCAGTTTCTAGATGACGATGAATGAATGAAGTCTTCAATTTCTTTTCATTTTTCTCTCAACTTTGTTCAAATCTCACTCTCCTATTTTTCAATTTTCTGTTTATTGTGGGTTCTGCAATTGAGTCTCTTTATTTTCTCCATGATCCTTGTTACTCTGTTCTCAATCGATTGCAACTTACTGATCTCTCTGCTATAAACTCCAATTCTCTGAATTTGAAGTTTGGAGCTTTGTAATTTGAAGCAGTGCCAAAGAAGGAAAGGGGTTGGTATAATTGGTTAATTTTTATTATTTGTTGTTTCTGAAGTTGTTAAAAAAGGGCCAACCTATTTTCATTGTCCTACGTACGAAGTGTGAAATAAGGGATCAACTGAAAGTAGCAAAACATAAAAGTGGTGTTTGAAGTAGCTATATTCAGGGATCAACTATCATCTAGAACAATATCTGCTGGATCTCCTATCCAAGGCCTTCCTTCTCTCTACTAAAATTTAATCCTCAATTTTCCATTTGCATCTACCCCTACTACATAGCCCTTGCTTGTATGTGTCTCCATTCCCCACCCCCATCGAGGTGTTACCAACCCATCTCTAATTTTCACCTTGTTGCCAACCTTGAATGGCCTAACCCGTTCCATTTCCCAAGCCTTACACAACCTCAACCTCTACATAAAGCAAAATGCAACCTATAATTCCCCATCCTCAATTCGATGTACCATTCCAATGCTAGAATGATGCACATCTCCCCACTAGTGGGACGGCGTTGGAACTGACGCCTTCACACGTACCCAGTCCCAGATTTGAAGTTCCTCTTCCTCAACCAGCTCCATTTTTGAGGGATCAAACATGCAAGTTTTGGAGCTTACAGGAGTATATATTCTCAACTTCCCAGAACAACCATGTGAATGAGAGTGAATAATAGGGCAGTCGATGATATTTCTTCATTATGTTTATTGAGATTGGTATGTTACTGTGGTTTAAATCTGGTTAGACTACTAACCTTGATGCGGAAGCGAATTAATTTTTATGTCACTTTCTGCCTACGTAATTTCTAGTCAGTCACGAACACAATCTCTAACCTCAATGGCTACTAGAGTCACCGTAAAAATTACACCTCAAATCTCGATCACTTCGATGGTTAATATGTGAGAACTTGAATATATAGATTTTTAGGGTTTTTTCTGTATTTGAAAGCATGAACTCTTTGCAGTCCATTTAATCCATTTAAATAGGGTTTTCTACTTGCAATTCTTTTCTTAATTGCTCCCCTAAAAATAAGGGAGTATCTTGGCACTCAGTTATCCACTTCTCAAGTGGTTGTTGCGATCGTTCAAATACAACAACTCCCACTCGACTACATAAGTCATGTCTGTCACAAAGCAGATTTATACCAATCTATTTCTCATGTTTCATATAAGAAATGAGGTGTGTGACCAAAAATTAACTAGTAGTGTTATATTAAGTCACCATCTAACTAACATAACATTTTCACAATAACAATGCCCCAAATCGTCCGAGATCATCACCAATAACATACTTCCCTTTACGCTATAATGATATTTTTTGATTATATACACTATATAATCGCCCGGGCTAATATGGTGATGACGAAAGGATTCTTCCTTAGACACATGTGGTATTCCATCTTAGCTTTATTGTTTTCCTAATATATTTCGCTGAATCGTATACATTTTAGCCCTTGAAAAATATATTAAAGTAGCAACACCGAAGCCTTGACTTTATAACACGGTCCTGGGTCAAAAGGCATCGTATAGACATAAAAGTCCATAGGGGTCACACAGCGATAAAGAGGGAAGCTAATTGCCACTCCACAAAAGGTTGTTATGTAGCACACACAATATGACATGTGTGTCATGGTATAGCTCGCGCTATCTAGGATACATTGCTATTATATACCATGCGAATCATAAGTCTAGATCTTAGAAAAAATCTAACCTGAGCCACTTGATCAACACACTCAGTGCTTGACCTGACACTCGTGAATTGGCTAAAGGCTTTAATGTGAAATAATGCACTTCACATTTGACTCATCAGAGTTTCCTCTTAGACTTACTAAGGCGACTATATAGTTCAATCATTAACCATCCATATAAGACAAATATGGAGATAACCCAATATTACACACACTTAGTGTTAATATGGTCAAGTCTCATCCCACATGCTACTCAAGCATTAGGGTGATTACCCGTGTGACAAGGTCAATAATAAGCCTGGTGACGGTTCAATGTGCCTAACCATGCAATTGTATACCAATGAACATTTAAAGGAGGAAAAACATCAAAATTTATTCCATAAATGTTCAATACAAAGGGAAAAATATGTCCATTACAAGAACAAGATTGTTCTGAATAACTAAACCCTAACCAAACTTAGACTCATCATATGAGCTTTAAAAGAATCTCTAGGTATAGGTTTAGTCATGGGATCAACAGTGTCAGACCCCGTTATCAGAGTCCAACTCATGACTCTTCATGCATGCTCTGATACCATATCTATCGGAGCCCGCTTCCGGAGTCTAACGCTTTCATGCATACTTGCTCTGATACTATCATGCATGCAGACTATCGTAATACGTAAG
>JAOQMS010000008.1:38246941-38280179 GCA_027563885.1 Erythroxylum longipes | reverse complement strand
CCTCAAATTCTTCTCATGCATTCTTTCCATAAGCTCTTATGCTTAAGTTGATGGAAAAATTGTTCATGGGGCCGACAAACAGTCATATTGTTAGTAGATAAATACTTAATGGCAACCTCTTTCTTTTTAATAGCATTTTGAACAAAGTGATAACGCCTTTTGATATGCTTAGTCTTCCCGTGGAATTTCAGATCCTTCGTATATTGGATAACAGTAGTGTTGTCATAGAGCATTTCAACAGGCTCATCAACTCTTAGGGTGAGATCGAGAGCCTAAAGAAAGCTTCTCAACCAAATTGCCTCTTGCACAGCGAGACAACAAGCAATATACTCTGCTTCCATAGTCGACAAAGCAATGCAGTCCTGCTTCTTAGGACACCACGATATGGCCCCTCCACCAAGGACAAAGGCATATCCTAAGGTTGACTTGGACTCATCCTGGTTACCTCCCCAATCAGCATCCAAATATCCTCTTAACCTTAAGTCTCTGCCCTGGTAGCAGAGGACTAGGTTACTTGTACTACGAAGGTAGTGCAGGAATCTCTTGACCGTTTGCCAATGAGTAGGTCCAAGGTTACTCTGGTAACGACTTACTAAGCTAACCGTAAAGCATATGTCTGACCTTGTATATATCACGGCATACATCAAACTTCCTATGGCACTTACATAAGGGACCATGCTCATTTTCTTCTTATTTTTATCTGTTTTTGGGCATTGATCAAGGTTTAAGTTTAGACCCTTCTTAACCGGAGTGTCAACAGGTTTTGAATAGTGCATCCTAAAATGTTCTAAGACTTTGTTGATGTATGCTTCTTGACATAAACCAAGAAGCTTCTTGGGACGGTTTCTCACTATTTCCACACCTAGGACATATCTGGCTTTACCCATATCCTTCATCTCAAAGATGGAGGATAGCCACTACTTAGTGGCATTAATCATCTCCAAGTTGTTTCGAGCCAATAGTATGTCATCAATGTGCAAGGAAAGAAACATAATTCCTTCTGTAGTTTTCTTGACATACACACAATGGTCTTCATCTACCATAGACAAGCCAAACGAAGTAATGGTTTCATAGAATCTGAAGTACCATGCTCTGGACGATTACTTAAGACCATATATCGATCACTTAAGATGACAAACTTTTTACTCTTAACCTTTTGAGACAAACCCAATAATTTGATCCATATATATCTCTTCCTCAAGACTACTATTGAGGAAAGCAGTCATTACGTCCATTTGAAATAACTCTAAGTCCAAATGGGCAACCAGGGTCAGAAGTAGGCGAATTGAGGAAAATCTTACCATAGGAGAAAAAGTTTCCTCATAGTATATTACCACAATTTGGGTAAAACCTTTCGCCACCAATCGGACCTTGAACTTTTCAATTGACCCATATGCCCTACGTTTAATCTTGAAAACCCACTTGTTTCCAATTGACTTACGTTTGGGTGGAAGATCAACAAGTTCCCAAACCTCATTTCTTACCATCGAGTCCATCTCATCCCTTATGGCATCTATCCATTCTTAATAATTTGGTGAATCAACAACCTCTTGAAAAGAGGTAGGTTCCTCTATTTCCCAATGAAAATTTCCTCTTTGATTTGGAAAAGACGTCGAGGAATTCTTCCACGCTCACTCCTTCTAATACAAAGACCATCGTTGTTTGCTTGTTCAGATGGAGAATCTCTCCCACTTTCCCTCTGAGGCGTGGGATTCTGAACATTTGGACTAACTTCACGTTCAGGGACTAATGGTTGAGGACTAACCTCATCCTCAGTTTGATTCTCATCAACAAGCAGGTTTCCACCTTCTAAGGTGGTAGGACTACTCCAACAATCTACTTCATTTAGAGGAGCTGTGGTATTATCTTTGGTGATATTGTGAATGATTGAATCCTCCACCTCACCAATAGATAATTGCACATCTTGTTGCAACTCATACAAAACAAGGTCCTTTTTTATTTCACCGATACTTGGGAACCCATCCTCAAGAAATTTGACATTACGGGAGTCAATTTCAGTCATGCCACCATTTGGGTGTTTGCCAAACATCACATACCCTTTGGAGTGTTTGGGGTACTTAATGAACACCATTTTAGTAGCTCTTGGACCAAGTTTTTCATATTTATGGGTTGGGTTGTGCACATAGCTAGCCGAACCCCATGGGCACAAATGGTCCAAAGATGACTTTCGTCCATTCCATAACTTATATGGAGTGGTGGATATACTCTTACTTGGCACACGGTTAAGGATATAAGTCACCATAAGCAGCGCATCTGCCCAAAAACTAATTGAAAGACTAGCCTGAGCCATCGTCGACCTAACCATATCAAGTAAAGTTCGATTCCTCCGCTCTACAACACCATTTTGTTATGGAGTAGAGTTGTCTACGTATACCCTTTTCCTCCCAAAACTCTTCGAACAAATCAGAGAGATATTCATATCCACGATCGGTTCGGAGAGTCTTAACTCTTCGCTCCATTTAGGTTTCAACTTTTGCCACATAGCTGTTAAACACATCGAGTGCTTCATGGCGGTGAGATAGTAGGTACACATACCCATATCGTGAATGATCATCAATTAAAGTGAAGAAATACATAGCACCATGATAAGCTTTGACACTCAAAGGCCCGCATATGTCCGAATGGACTATTTCTAAGGGACTTAATGCTCTTGAAGCCTTACCAAAAGGCTTCATACTCGCTTTGCTAGCCAAACATGGCTCACATTTAGGTAACTTAATGTTAGTGAGCCTTCTTTAGCTATTTTGTTCATTCTATCTAGGCCAATATGACCAAGTCTAGCATGTCATTTAATAGATTCATAATCAAAATCACAATTAACAACTAAGGCAAGCGATGTATTATTATAAATATCATACAAAGAAACCATCTCTTAAAGATCCATGGACGAAAATATTCCCATTATACAAAATCTCTAAGCAACTAGACTGAAAATTGAAACATAATCCAAGTTTTAATAAAGAAACTACTGAAACTAAACAGGTTCGCACCCCAGGTCCATGG
The DNA here is from genome assembly GCA_027563885.1 of Erythroxylum longipes. Lineage (NCBI taxonomy): Eukaryota > Viridiplantae > Streptophyta > Magnoliopsida > Malpighiales > Erythroxylaceae > Erythroxylum > Erythroxylum longipes. The sequence goes on along the minus strand of JAOQMS010000008.1, from coordinate 38,277,155 downwards.
AGAGTGTCATGAAGAAGTAACGTATTCCCTCCATGCAATTTGAGCTGATAGGTCCCAATCTTGAGGACATCTTCCTCGCTACCATTCCCTAAGGTAGTAGTTTGTGAACCCATCGGATTTCAATGAAAGTCCACATAACCAGCTCGATCTCGAGCTACGTGCTTGGTTGCTCTCGAATCTACAATCCGATTAGGAAAGAAGTTAGCAACTAATGCATGGGAAAAAAACGTACAGTTTGATTGAATCAATGAAAGTAGGTACCTTCTTCGGCTCAGGACAATCCCGAACATAGCGACCAATGAGATCGTCGTTCATGCAATACAACATAATATAGCGTGCTTTACGATCCCGTTTGAACATTCCTTATATGCGATCAGATTTTTTTGATATTGATCATTATCCGTATCTTTAGTCTCTTTAGGCTCAGTCATGTCATTGGTCAAGGTTTCCAAAACCTCGCACTCATTAAGAACATACTGAATCTTCCTATGCAATATGTCATAATTAGTGGCTTTCAGCTTCTTGGTGGTGGACAAATCACCAACCATACTTTTCGTTGCCATATCTTAAAGTATATATAAAAAAGAACATTAGGGCACATATTTAAATAATATCATCATCAATATCATAAGATCGAAAATTTCACTTAGCTCATAATCATCACTTATGACATAAATTAGAAATTTTTACAATTTAATTATCATACACATGAAACATATTCCATAAAAATTATCATATGTTAAACAAATTAACATAACGGATTCTTATAAAAAATATTAACATGATATTTATTTTACATAAAACAAATTTACATAATTCATAATAATTCATTCTATGTAAAACACATTCACATATCATTAATGAATTAAATAAATATCAAACTAATTTACAAAAAAATAAAATAGTAAATGGACATGCCATTTAAAAATATTTCACATCAAATTGATTTAGCAAAAACAAATTTACTAAACTCATCATAATTCATTTTCTGTAAAACCCATTCACATAACATTAATGAATTTGAAACAGAGACCCATTTGTTGAATAAGATACTTGATGTACGTGGTAAATCAAATTGTTAAAACAAATTGTTTTCTATTCCAAGAGAAAGCAAAAGAAAGACTATTGATCAGCAGAAGATTTGTTCAATTAATGAAGAGATAAAGCAGTAGGACATTCAAGAACTATTGGAGGGCGCAACTTTAGCCTAAATTTTTTTTACTAAACTCAAAAATTAACATTTTATGCCCACCGTCATAACCCTACCCTTTCTTTTCCTTAATGACGTCGTTTTTCTTCTCTGCGCACCTCTCTCTAAAAGAATGCTTTGGGTTCTCTCATAAACCAGACTCTGCACAGCTCACTCTAGAAGAATGCTTTGGGTTCACTCATAAACCAGATCTCTCTAACAACAGCTCTCCTTAAAAAAAAACAACACCCCCTCCCCCCACCTATCTGCGCCGCCACTTGGAGTCAAAGACAAAGGCGAGTCGATGCCCAGCCACCATCCTTGACGCCAAAAGCCACGACTCCATACACGAGTCATCACAAGCCTTCCCATTTCACAATATCATCGTACAGATCAGTCGAAAAAGAGACGAATGATGTTCACCACGCCGTCTACACCACTCATAAGGTGGACCGCGACTCACACGCACAGCCGTGAGTGGCTGTTTCCATGGCGATTTCTGCAGCATCCGGTAGATTGGCTAAAGAGATGATTGACGGTGTCCTCCACGTGGCCAACGCTTCTCACAATCAGTGGAGATGTGCTTCTGATGGGTACGTAAAATTTTTTTGTAGGGTTTGGATTGAGGTAGGATTGAACAGCTCTAGGTTTAGGTGGCTGGGTTCAAGCACTTAGTCACACAAAGTGAGCTTGAATAACATACGAAGCATGTAATCAAAACATTAATCATATACTGAATGTAATTAATCTGACTGCATAAACTAATCATGCGATTATATCAGAAACCGATCATGTGGTTTTTATAATCTAAACATTTAGCATGTTTGCATTAAAAAAAAACAAATCACATGCTTAATAGCAAACTGATTGTTGATCTAAAGCGAGGCAGAAGCTAAACGGCTCTGATACCACTGTAGGTTTAAATCTGGTTAGACCACTAACCTTGATGCGAAAGTGAATTAATCTTCATGTCACTTTCTGCCTACGTAATTTCCAGTCAATCACGAACACAATCTCTAACCTTGGTGGCTACTAGAGTCACCGTAAAAATCACACCTCAAGTCTTGATCACTCCGATGATCAATATGTGAGAACTGGTATATAGAGATTTTTAGGGTTTTTTTTTCTGTATTTGAAAGCATGAACTCTCTACAATCCATTTAATCCATTTAAATAGGATTTTCTACTTACAATTCTTTTCTTAACTGCTCCACTAAAAATAAGGGAGTATCTTGGCACTTAGTTATCCACTTCTCAAGTGGTTGCTGTAGCCGTTCAAATACAACAGTTACTAACAAAAACAAGAGCATGTCCCTTTAATGGAGCTTGCAGAGATAAAAGGAGAAGAGCAAGAGACCGGTTCAGTTAGAAGATGAATGATTCCAGACGGCAAATGAGTTAAGAGATTCTAGACGTGAAGACTGGGAATTTGTTTTGTTAGTTAATTAATGAGTTTAGTTATTAGTTAAGTTAATAGGTAATTTGGTTAAGTTAAATTGATTATTTAAGGCCATTTAGTTCCATTTTTATTTTTTTGTTGTGATTTTTAGTTTTTTATTTTTAGTTTCTGTTTTTTTAATTAAAAAATAATCACTTTTTTAGTTGAGAATTGGAACATAAAAATTGAAAACAAAAATATATTTTGTTGAAATTTGTAATAAAACTAAAAATAAAAACATGGTTGCAATGCATAGTATTGATAAACAATAAATAAGAAAATCAGTAACGTAAAAATGCAGAAATAAAAAAACTAGAAATGAAGAAACTAGATTGCGAAATGCAGAAATGTAAAAGTCAAAATAAACCAAAAACACATAATAACAAACAATTGGAAATGGAAAAACGCAAAAAAAAGATAAATAGGAAAACTAATAACATAGAAATGCAGAAATAAAAACTAGGAAAACCAGAACTGCAAAAAAATCAAACGCCGATGAAAAATAAGAAACCAAAAAAACCAGAAAAATAACACTATATAATTAGAAAATTATCAAATCAGTTTTGAAAACTCGTACAGTTAAAAGCCCAAGCTTTTCCTTTCTGCACAGATAAGAGAGAAGGAAAGAATAAAAAAGCTAGAGAGAAAAAAGAGATGAGTTTGGGACGTAAGAGAAGAGAGAAGAGATAGAGTTTCTACAATAAAGGAAGTTTATAAGAAGAAGAAGTAAAAATGAAAACATGTTGTCAAAAATTAGAAAAACATCTTTTTTACGTTTATGTAAATTTGTTGTATTTTTTATATTTTTAAAAACAAAAAATGATAACAATATTCAACTGAACATGTTTTAAGGACTTGTTTCTTTTTTTTTTAACGAAAACTGCAACAAAAAAATAGGAAAAATAGAAACAAAGAGACCCTAGGATTAATTGATTATAGTGGATCCCATATCTAAAAATATTAATAAAATTTTTAATTTTTAATTTTAGAATGTAAGTTTCACATTATCATCTGAATCTGACGTGACAAATAGGACATATCTGTATAATAAAATATTATAAATAACTGTTAATGACCTGGCAAAAAATTGTCAGCATCAATTTTTGAGTTAATTTAGGGTTGAATTTTAACATTTTTTTAATTGTTAGGGTTTAATTTATACTCTCTAAAGTGAGAGGTTAAATTTATTGGAAGATTTAAACATTGGGGGGTTAAAAATGGTCCTTTTGCTTAGAAAAATATCAAATGTTCTGAAATTCAATCCAGATGCGCTATTTATAAAATCATTTTCTTCCTTCTTTATCTTTTCACTTTCAACTTTGAAATTGGGAACAAGTCCCTTAATTCCGACTTCCCAATTCTCAAACGAAAAGACAAGTAGGAAAATGACCATAGAGCATTTGAGTCATCATCTCAATGACAAATCCCCTAAAATATTGGACTTTTGCCTTAACTTTACCTAATTAAGCTTTGGACTCATTGTCCTAGGTGTGGATTGCCTAGAACATGGATGAGACTTGCAAATCGAATCGTGGCTAATATCCATGTAGTTGACACGTGCCTCAATAGTATTTGGGGCAAACACTATGATTAACAACGTTTGGCAACTCGGAAAGCGATCATCTTTCTCCGGCAACAAAGGCAAATAAAATAACACCTTCCCAAATGGTTGAAGAACATATGATTTCATCATGTACGAGGCTATAATTCGGCACTTGTTCCTCTGCAGATAAGTTGAATATGGATAATTTTCTTTTAACGTGGGAACTCTTAGTCGGACCCACTTCCTGATTTGATTGACTTGATAAATGTTAACCTTTCATTCTTTCTTTCTTTTTTTTCCTCCCTGAGCAGTAAGTCGATGAAATCACTTATTTCACCTATACTCTATTCTTATTCTATGCAATTTCATCTATTCCATATAATTTTTAGATCAAACGTAAATAGATAGATGAAACGAAACAGAGTAAAAACGGAATAAATGAAACGGATAATTTGTTATGCACAGTCAAGTTGAACATACATAAAGCTATTCTGTACGTATGTAAATAGAACTTCACTTTTCATATAAAAACAAAAATCTAACGAAATCAGCATATTTAATGCGTTACATAAAAAAATAAAATTGATGCATACAATTAAGAACCAAGGTGTTTATAAAAAATTCATATTACATCCTGTGTCTATCTATTACTTAAAGAGTAAGATAAAGATTTATCTCCTTAATAAGCATGTTAGGTGTAATTATGAACTGTGATGTTTAGCATTGAAATAAAATTGATTTAGCCACCCTTACAAGTTTCTATAGTGCAACAGACCCTACCAACTAGGTTCGCAATCAACGTCAAGAACATCATCGCTCGTCCTGTTGATTTGCTCATCCTATTGAATTTTTGTACATCTTTTCTTACGTCACAAACTTTGGGTGCCTTTCACTATCATTTTCCGTCTCTTCTCCTTTGTACCGTAACTTGAGGCAAATACTTTCTTCCAATTTCAATTGTAATATGGTTGATTCAATATTAGCCAATACACAGTGCAGCTTTAATGTAAATACATTGGACAATTTTTATGGGCATTCAATTTGATATTAAATAGGAACGTGAAATGAAAAGAACCAGCAGAGTTGCCAACAAAAGATTTTCATGGTCACACAACAACAAAGCTATTTCATCTCTCTCATCCTATTCCCATTTTCTTTGTCCCCACCCGTCAAAAGAGAGAACCAACAAAAAAAAAAAAACTCTGCTATTGTCGTCGCCATTCCTCCCTCCTTCCAAAGGAACGCCCTAAAAAACCCGAATTTAAAAATTAAAAAAAAAACACGATAGAATAAACAAGGACATGATAAGTGCCATGGCTACGTGTCCCTTCTAAGATCGACCACGACCACGCTCACGTTGTCGGTACTGTGCCTAGCCAGAGCTAGCTTCGTCAGCAATGTTGATGCGTCGGAGCACGCCCTGTCAGACCTCTCCACACCACCGCTTGCTGTCTCCCCAGCCTCGTTCTCCGGCAGCCGGGCCACCACCTGCCCCTTTCCTTTCAAACACATACGCGCCACACCGCATGCCGTGTCATTTGACACCACGTCCCAAAGCCCGTCGCTGGCCAGAATCAAACAATCGTCTTCTAACGTTCGCTCCGTTATTGTCACCTCTGGCTCGCAGCTCACGAAGGGTTTCAAATAGTTGTCTCCTGTATTACGTATTATTAGTGGCTAAGGCATACATAAACTTTTAACAGGACAATATTCTCGAAAATGTTTCAATCTACTCCTGCGTTTTCAACGAAGGAAAATGCTTTCTATTAACGTAATGATGATCTATACCTATAGCTCTCGACATCGCGAGGACTCCAAGAACCCGCGGTCCGTCCCAATAGATAACTCGGCCTCCTGCGGCTTGGATCCGGTTCAATTCGTCTGGACGGTCGGGCTGTTAAAACCATCAGCAGTGAAAAAAAAATAAGTAGAGACTCCCTGATACTGCGAGTGGAGTGGCCTACGATAACAATGTCCGTATATAAAAAATCAGCGGTCATCTTTGACGGCATTCTACTGTTTGGCCGTGTAGAAAATTAAACCGAAAAGAGAAGCAATCAGTCACGCTGCAGATCATATCATCTGCCACTTTTAACATGCTCAAAAAGGCAACAATTAAGAGCGACCATCTACTACGAATAACAAGTCTCTCCTATTTTTATCAAACACGCCGATACACAAATTTAGGTGCATACTGCATCCATACTGAATAACAGACCAAACCTTATGATCGGACGAGAGTGGGATTGCCTTGCCGCTCCGGCACAAGACGGCACGGGAATCACCGCAATTGGCGACTATGATCTTGTCAGGCGTGACAACAGCAACGACGGCAGCAGATCCAACAGCGTCGCATTCTGGCGATTGCATCTCACACCGGCAATTGGCCCCGACCACCGCCTCATTCCACGTCACCACCTCCTTGTCCATCCTCAAGAAGCTCTTGTCCATCGCGTTTTTCCACTCCGTTGACAACTCTTCTTCGTTCTCGAGTTCCTCCTTTACGAGTTCGTGCAGCCTCTCTCTACACTTCATAGCCACCTAAATAACACGACTTCAAACATCAGCTTACATAGTTACAACATTCGAAACTTCAAATGAGAAAAGTTTACAGCTTTTGTTCATATGATATCAAAAAGACATCAAAGTTGATCAAACATCTTAATAGTATTACTACTAGTAGTAGTAGCAACAGCCGTAGTATAGTATCAGTCCGTACATGAGAACAACCGTGGCCATCGTAGACACCGAAATAGTGTAATTGAGTAGTAGTTCCCATATCTCGAAGGCAGAAAGAAGGGTGAACCGCAACTGCATCCTCCATGTCTCTTCTCCTTCCACAAACTGAAGCTACACCGAACTTTGGGTATAATTCTTTATTATCAACTGAATTAGTCAAAATAGATGGACTTAAAGAAAACTTGATAGACTGGCTCGCAGTTAATCCATTGTTATTGGCATTAGTATTATTATTATTATCGACCTTGAGGACCAGTCTTTTGCCTTCGTTATCTTCCAAAGCACAATTCTGAACGGCGTTCTCGCACTCCCGAGACAATGTGTCTGCCGAGTCAGCATAAGCTTCCAGCTTCTGCCGTTTACGGCCATCCTCCGTTTCGAGCGGGGGCGCTACCCCACTTACCATTTTGAACCGTCTGATCTCCATCCTCCTCCGCCTTGCAGCTCGCGAGCTCCCCTCACACTCTGACGATCCCTCTCTCTCACTAATCAATCCACAGCATATCTCAGCCATCAACGACCAAATTTTATTTGACAACCCAAAAGCCCGAAACTTTGAACAATCATCCACCTCGAGTGTGAGGAGTGCACACTAAAGAAGGCTGCTTTTGAGACTCAAGAGACCAAGAGAAAGAGAGAGAAGCCATAAGAGAAGAAGAGTAAGTAATGTTCTACAAGGGTACAACATAGGAAGCTGTCAGGAAGCAAAGTGTTTTTGCCTTGTTTCATTTTTTGATGTGCATCGTCATAAAACGGGCAGGCTGCCCGTCACCATGGCGGGCAGGCAACGCGGGCAGTTACTATTTGCGGCATGACGTACAGGCTCCTATTTCTAAATCTGAGCATCTTCACCGTTTGATGATTTTCCCTAGCCTCAGCATCGTACGCGTGTGCCTTCATTTTTGGACAAAAGCTACGTGACCCAATAGCAGTTGAACACGCCCCCTTTTCAATCTACTTACTTTCCTGACACGCATGTGGTTCTTCGTAAACCTGTTTTGAATGTATACATGTATATATAAAAATTCACTGAATAGTTTTATATCGTAAATGGAAGATGATAACACGTGTCCTGATCGTGGGATACGAGGTTGAACGGAAGCATTCGTCCTCTTTTCTCATTGTTTTTACTTTTCGACTTCCTTTTTTTTTTCCTTTGCAGCGGGACCGGGAGTCTTGTGGTGTGGCCCAATCAATTGCCATTACGCATAATTTAGTGACGACGTCCTCATTGAGGACCCACTCGTCCAAAGTACAAAAAATCCCGTCGCTGTCTCTCCCCACACCACGCCACGTATACGAATTCAAAATTCCCGAGTCAACTTCAAAGTTTCCACCAAAGCCATCAGCAAGGAGTCGCAACTTAATCGTAATCCTTTTCCAAGATGTGTATTTTCATTGTATATTTTTGTTCGTAAATTTGACGAGTACTAATGGTTGTTTATGAAAATACTAAATAGAGCATATAGTTGCCCTTTTATTATTTTAAGTTTCTTAATATTCTATGCTTCGATTCATGGTAAGTGATCTGAGATGTAAATACCAATAAGGAAAGAGATATTTTAGAGAGTGGAGGCGGAAGGAATTGATTTGAGGTTGCTGCCAACAAAATCACGCTCTAAACTGGGAAACTAGATTCTATTCTACACGTGGAGAGGAGCAAGTGGGCAACGTGTAGACGTGACAGATAGGACAGTACGGTGAGTGGGGTCCACTAGTGAATAAACCCAGGCCATAGTGATGGCTCCACGTGTAAACTATGGCTGGCAAGCAGTTGTGCTGTATATCCGGTGAGTGAAGTTGACAGGAGCAGGAAGGAAGGGGTGGGTGGGGGCCAGATGTAGTGCCACGTGCCATCCTAAAGCAACAAGCACACGACACCAACCTTAATCCATGGCCATAGTTACTTTTTCTAACCAGAGTATGTTTGTTTGGTTAGGTGTTTAGGTTGCTGCGGTTGAAAGCGGTGAAAAGCCCTAGTACCATCCTTGGTTTTTGAAAACCGGACACGCCGAGATCTCGGATACGTGAAGACCGGACACGTGGTGGGGGAGGGGGAGGAAAAAGTTATCATTAATGACTTAAGAAAAAAGAAAAATCATTAGTTGATCTTGTTAACCAGGTAGGTCTTTGGTATAAGTTAACAAAACGAGAGAAAAGACGTATGTGGGTGAAAGAGAAAGACACGTTGAATGAAATCGTCGGTGGGGGGGGTTACGTGGTGGGCAACTCTTGGGGGTAAGTGAAGGTGGGGAGGTGGAGGTGGGTTGATGCATGTTTGGCAAATTGCACCCTATCTTTGCGTGGGGAGGGCGGCTGCCGTTGTGTCCAGGCCGTCGCTCCAACTACATTTGGCGTTTTGCTGACACAAAACCAAAACAAAAGAAAAGCCTGCGCCGGTAATTTGCTGTTAAACTAGAACAAAATTTCACTTGGTTCTTTCCCAGAATATAGCTGGCAGCCTCAGCTGGTTTTGGAGTTCCCATCAATTAACGTTTCATGTGGCGGTGGTGAACTAGTTTGCAATACTGTTCTTTCTTCCAATCCCGTCTCTTCTCGTGCATTAAGTGACGAATTATAATAGACCAACTTAGAATGTTCGGTTAATATCAAGAAAAAAAAAGGATTAGCAAATAAAGATCAACGTGGCGTAGGTTAATAAACGAAAGTGACATGACATCTGGACAAGTTTGTGGAGGACGTGGTAACGACTCTATAACGAGGTTAATTGTTGGTAGTGGTGGTCGCTCTATGTTTTGTTCTTGATGAATAGTAGGATGCTTGACATGGATTTAAACGTTTCATTAACGGAAAAAATTCAAAGACAACTACCAACCATCTTGGAATATGTATATACACAAAGATAGCTTTTCGGTACATCTATGTATTGTTTTAATACGATCCATTCGTATGGTTCAGAAGCGTAAGAACTTAAGAAGCGAATAAAGCATGATTCGTCTTTTAAGTTGTTTAATTAAATTGATGACGAGTTGGCGTTCAAAAGAAAGATAATGAGTTGATGACCGGTTGGCGTTGGAAAGATGGGTAATCACAATCAAAGATTCTAGGGAAAAGACACGTTCACCTACCAAATTCTTCCTCATGCATGCACTTGGAGATCTGATCAATGATACCAAAATCTCCGCAACATAAGCTTTCACTGCTATACTATTTACTTGGATAATATTGTGTTCTTTTCCCGATATTATTTTAGCTTGGGAACATGACTTCAAACATAAATTCACTCACTTATTGAGGTCAAAAATCAGTTAACAGATTGTGAAGTTTAATTATATCTAATGACTTTGGTAGGGAGTCCACCATAGATAACAAGATAATAAAAATATATAACTTGATTGACTTCGACACATAATAGCCTAAGTCTGGTGACTTTGGTGTTATAGGTACATAAGGGATACCTTACATTATACTTTATTGTATATGCATTCAGTATTTTGTCTTGAGAAGGTTTCTAGAAGTGTTGAAGCTTAAGATGATGAACAAAGCAAGTTCTTCACCATAATTAACATCTCTAATAAAACTAAACCTTTCAACCCCGAGAGTACAAGCTTCAAGTTGTCGTTCGCATGGTAGACCAGTGTGAGGCTTTTATCTACCATGCGAAGGCTTTTAAACTTAGTCAATAGCCTTTCTATTCAACCAGTGTAAGTGTCGTTCCACCCCGGCCCAGCGTTACCCTACCACAGACACAGAGGTCAAGCGGGCGTACAAAAACTAGCATTGCTGTCTGATGGCAAGTCAATTGGACAAATAATTCATAACAAGCTATGAATTAATTGAGGTTCTGCTTTACATGTTTGGGTTAACATAAGTCTAATAGGGTCACCTGAAACGCATTCTGAAAGTTTTGACATTGGCAACATAACTCATATTATTTAAAGCCTTCGGTTTCAACCTTGCCACTTTCTTATAATGGGCAGGTTTTAAATGTTGCCGTTTTAAAGATGAACTCAATACAGTCCCCGTTACGTATAAAGTATTCAAACTCTTCAACCGTATCTTTACCGTTAATTTTAATAGAATATCTGAAACGACAGTATGGGCAAACTTTCATCTTTAACAGGGTGTTTGATTCATCTATTACTTTTCTAATTTTTCTTTTCTAAAAAAATAAAAGTTCGTTCTATTAACAGTAGCGTAAATAATTGCTCGTCCATTCTGTAAACCAATTTGGAAGAATGTTTGTCTTAAAGTTAATAATAGGAAAAGCAAACTCTATATCTTCTTTGGTGTGTCCAATTCAGATCTCTTATCCGCCATTAATTTCTAGTCTCTAGTTTCATCATGCTCCATCCAAGTATTTAAGAGTGACTATTACTACTAAAAACCCAAGATATGGTGATCGTGTACCCCTTGTTGGAGCTAGTTAAAATAAATTCTTTTTTAGTTACTACAAATAAGGTTTTAAAAATCGGATCGGACTAGCCGGTCTGACAGAAAAAGTTTGAACCGGCTAGTAATTTAGTTCGGTTTTACCTAAAACCTTTATGTATGAAAACTTGTCTAACCGGTCTGTCATTGCACAGAACTACATATATACCTAAAGGCTACTTTAAGTTTCATTTTATCAAACCCTCTCGGGATTCTCCTTGCCTCTTCTCCGTCTTCTCTTCAACATTCTCTGATCTTCTCTTGACTATCTCTTACCGCCTTCATAGATGTAGAAATCGAGCTCTTCTTCAAATTTCAGATTGCATTCCATCAAATCCGCTTCACCATCTTCTCTTCACCATCTTCTCACTGCCTCCATAGATGAAAAAATCGAGCTCTTCTCTTCTCAAATCAAACTTCAGATTTCAGAAATCAAACTCTCTCCTCGTCTCCTCCATCTTCTTTTTTCTCAGATCTCATTTCTAACTCCTTTCGCCTGCTTATTTCAACAAATTGCAGAGGCAGGCCACAAAGGATGTTGGTGTCATTACAGGGCTTAATGTGATAAGAATTGAGGAGCCCATAACTACTGCTATTGCATATGGCTTAAATAAAAAAGCGTTAAGGAAAGGAGAGCATAATGTTCTCACCTTTGATTTAGGCAGAGGAACTTTTGATGATTCTCTGTTGACGATTGAGGGGATTTTTGAGGTCAGAGCCGCAGCTAGTGACACTCATCTTGGTGGTGAGGACTTTGATAACAGCCTTGTGAATCATTTTGATGAATGAGTTTTGTTAAGTTTGTATAGAATTCCAATTTGTTATGTAGATAAGGAGATAAGGATAGGACAGTCAGATCATGAGCTTTCTTTTTTGTTTATACTTTTTGATTAACTAGTTTTCTATAACACTTAACTCTATTTCATTTCAGATTTTGATAATTATATTATATATACCTGCTGAAGTATTGAATTTATTGATATAACACACTATTTAGGGCTGCTTTGCTGAGGGCTCTCTTAATAACACACTATTTAGTTATATTATATATACCTAAAGGCTACTTCAAGTTTCATTTTATCAAATCCTCTCGGGATTCTCCTTGCCTCTTCACCGTCTTCTCTTCAACATTCTCTGGTCTTCTCTTCACTGTCTCTCACCACCTTCATAGATGTAGAAATCGAGCTCTTCTTCAAACTTCATATTGCATTTCATCAAATCCGCTTCACCATCTTCTCACTGCCTCCATAGATGAAGAAATCGAGCTCTTCTTTTCTCAAATCAAACTTCAGATTTCACAAATCAAACTCTCTCTTCGTCTCCTCCATCTTCTCTCTTCTCAGATCTCATTTCTAACTCCTTTTGCCTGCTTATTTCAACAAATTTCAGAGGCAGGCCACAAAGGATGTTGGTGTTATTACAGGGCTTAATGTGATAAGAATTAAGGAGCCCACAACTACTGCTATTGCGTATGGATTAAATAAAAAAGCGTTGAGTAAAGGAGAGCAGAATGTTCTCACCTTTGATTTAGGTGGAGGAACTTTTGATGATTCTCTGTTGACGATTGAGGGGATTTTTGAGGTCAGAGCCGCAGCTAGTGACACTCATCTTGGTGGTGAGGACTTTGATAACAGCCTTGTGAATCATTTTGATGAATGAGTTTTGTTAAGTTTGTATAGAATTCCAATTTGTTATGTAGATAAGGAGATAAGGATACGACAGTCGGATCATGAGCTTTCTTTTTTGTTTATACTTTTTGATTAACTAGTTTTATATAACACTTAACTCTATTTCATTTCAGATTTTGATAGTTATATTATATATACCTATTGAAGTATTGAATTTATTGATATAACACACTATTTAGGGCTGCTTTGTTGAGGGCTCCCTTATAGTAATTAGCTACCCTTCTTCCAAGACTTGAATCAGTAAGAGCTTTTCCATAAGTGAGTACCATTATGCTGTGTTTTTGCTCTTGGTTTGTTTCTGTTATGGTCACCATTCGACTGTTGGTTTGTTCCTGCTCTTAGTTTGTTTCTGTTATGGTCACCAGTCGGCTCTTGGTTTGTTTCTGCTCTTAGTTTGTTTCTATTATGGTCACTATTTTGTTGTTGGTTTCTGTGTATATATATGGTTTATGATGGTTTCAACTTAAAATTTTCTTTTTTCAAATTGATTCTTGTTTCTTGTTGTTCTTGGATTTGATCTATTATTCCTTATATGTTCACAAATATCAAATGTGAGTTGATAACTTAAATTTAAGGAGTTTACGAATTTGAAATAGTTTGATAATAGTACATATTCAATTATAGTATTGATAGCAATGTATTATGACCAATTGTCATAATAAAAAGAAGTTCAAACTCCTTCTCTTAGTTGGTAATTAATTCTCACCCTGACACATACTTTAAGCTTGATTATATGAATCATTAACCAACACTACAAGAATACAACACAATCTATGACATTTTTAAAACATCGCAGAATGTCCAAAAACGTCGCAGAATCCAATTTACGACGTTTTAAAAAACGTCACAAAAACGTCGCGGATTGTAGTGTAAGTAAAAGGTTTCTGCGACGTTTTATGTAAAACGTCACGGAATATGTCAACATTCGGTGACGTTTATAAAAATGTCACTAAAACGTTGGCCTTTCCAGGACGTTATAAGAAAACATCGCGGAATCATTAATATTCTACGATGTTTCAGCAAACGTCGCGAAAAGCCAGATTTTGCGACATTTTCTTATAACGTCGTGGAAGACCACATTCCACGATATTGTAGGAAACGTCACGAAAAGCCACATTCTGCGAGGTTTCAAGAAACGTCACAGAATCTTTAATATTCCGCGTCTTTGTAGAAAACATCGCGGAAAGCCACATTCGGCGACGTTTTTGAAACATCACGAAATGTGGGTTTCTGCGATATTTCAAAAAAACGTCGCAGAATGTTGACGAATTCGTGATGTTTTAAAACGTCGTGGAATGTGTTAGCAGAACGTCGCAGAATACCATTTTCTTCTTGTATTTTTTCTGAAAATAAATTTAATTTAATAATTTTCCAATTTTAATATTATTTTTAAATCTTATTTATTTAATAACTATTCAATATTATTTATGAATTTTATTTATTTAATAATTCTTAAAATTTTTTAAGTATATCATTAATTTTAATAATTATTTATGTATCACAAGAATTTCATAAGTGCAGACAATTTATTATTTAATTGCAATTCCAAACATGTCATAATACAATAATTAATATAAAAAGTATGTCATAAGTGTATAAGATATCAATACGAGTACATATATCTAATCTAAACGAATATTATGTGTAGTACATAAAAGTTCCAGCAGCTTTTTTTGTTGTTCAAATTCAATTCTTTGTTGCTCGATTTCGATAGTTAATCGATCCTGCATTTGTTCAACTTTTTTAGTCAATTCATCAACTTGAGATAGTAACTCCTGATTAACCTTCTTAGACTCCTCTAGTTGGTCTCGAAGTCTCTTTCTGATCGAAGTCTTCCCTTGTGGTGCGACCCAACTCCCATGTCAACAACATAATCAGATCTAGTGTCCAAGGCTTTGTCGCACACTTTATCCACTGTCATCGGATGACCTAGTTCTATTGAATCTGCCAATTCCTTACACATTAATTCCTGAAAATTAAGAGTTAATTAGATAGAAAAATTCATAAATACTAAAAAATATTTGTAAATGAACTATGTACTCACGCATTTTTCTCTGCATTCGATAGTTGTCCATCGATTTTTACTTTCATTATAATGAGTGTGATACCATAGTTTCATCCGATCACACTCTTCTCTATCTTTGTCACTCTGTTGTATTGAAATATATTACTAGTAATATTTATTATAAATTTTGAAATATCAATTAAAGTAAAATATAATTAAAAAGATAATAACTTACAATCTCATGTCGTATCGCTATAAAGGTCTTGGAGTCGGAGTTTGGTCGACATTTGACCTGACTTCTAGCCAATTTGGCTTTTTGACTTTTTTCCTAACCATAAATGTAACAAAATCTATTATAACATCTATAAATCACAATTCATAAATACAAAAATATAATCAGTTGTTAACAAAGTTGTGAAATTAAGTTTTGTGATCAAATTAGCTAACCTTTGTAGCTGATTGCTCCCAATATTCGCATAAATCCATCCACTCCGCCACTGTCACATTTTGCGGGTTAACATCCTTTCCATGCTTGGTAAAATGTTTTTTAAAATGAAATCTTTGATCTTCAGATCTTAAAGAAAGAAACTTCTTGACAGCAGCATGTACTTCATCGTCTGTCCTCATTCCCTTGACGTCCAACTTTTGCTGCAAAAAATTATAAATTATTAGTCAAAGCTTTAGGCATATGGAAAACACGTACATATTAGATAGTTTTATAATACTTACGTCTAACTTATCAAATGCAATGTCCAACTCCTCATTAGTTATTTTTTTTCCATTTTGTTCTTACAGGTAAGGAAGTTCAGGATACCACACCAATCTCACTCGATAATTTGGCAGACTGTACGGAGTTGGTTGGTCATCCTTCAGCGGGGGAGATTTCTATCTCCAATCTTTTACCTATTGCCTTATTAATCTTTTCCCATCCGTGTCCTTTTGTGACACCCCTTGTCTTTTTTGAATCAGTCATAGATCCTAAAATATAGCAAGGAATATTTTACAATAAACATATAACATACGCTTAATTGGTTAGATAAAAAATTATTAAACTTGTATGTTTAACCAATGTGATGTGAAAGATCATACTTGCAGTGCTTGCAGATGTAGCACTAATACTGGAAAAGGGGCTCGTGTCATTTACTGGTGGCTGATTAGAAGCTGGAGGCATCACTTGAGAACTTGATGGAGGCTTCTCTTGAGAACTTGATGGAGAACTAATATTGCGTTGCATTCTCAAAATTTGTAGATACTTATCTCTATGATGAGTAATAGGCGCAGATGTGACATCTCTTGGTGCTGGAGTAGGCTTACAAGGTGCAGGTGTGTGATCTTCTGGCTGTGTATGAGCAGATGGCTCATCAGCTATACTTCCAAGAAGCTGACGATACCGCAACTACAGTTGTATCGGTACTAAGCTGCTTAGTGCAGCCTTATTCTTCTTCTTGGGTAGACCAGGTCCCATGTCAATCACCTACATTCAATTCGACATTAGATTTCCTCAATAGTTGCTTAGTGCAGCCTTATTCTTCTTCTTGGGTAGACCAGGTCCCATGTCAATCACTGCATTCAATTCGACATTAGATTTCCTCAATAGTTCCCATCACCACCTCAGAAATCAAAAAGCCTTGTTTATCTTTCAAGAAGCAAATCACTACGCCCTGATGGAAGAATATAAAAAATATCTAGATTGGTTATCAATAAAGAGAAAAGCCAAATCATAGTCTTAACAAAATATTGATTAACTACAATAGACACTAGTTTAACTCTCTAGCTTTTAACTTTCAACAACACCTATCAAATACCTTAGATGCCAATTTCAACCTAAAAACTTCAAGACTGTAAACCTCTTTATGACTCTATCCTGAATAAAAAATGCTATGGTTATCCATAAACTCTCTTATGTAGGTAAAATCCAATTAATTCAGGCAATCCTTAATGGAATGCACATATACTAGAGCTCCAATATTGCTTTACTAGCTAAAATAGTCAACGACATTGAAAGGATCTTTAGAAACTACTTATAAAGTGGGATAAGAAATAGTAAAGGATGTCCTAAGGTCACTATAACAGTCAAACACCATCTAATGGCATCATAGATCTCCCACATTTTTAGATCTCGGTCCCTAGAACTGAAAACAACAACCTAATAAATTTACCCCACATTTCCCAAGCATCCAACCAAACCCACCACAGAAAATTCCCAGTTAAAACTCAAACATTTTCAAACAAAAAAGAGCAACATTAATAACAAGCTCAGATCTTTACCTTTGGGAGGGATGGTCTGGATTCAATTTGGCTCTCTTTGCCAAAAATGACAATGAACAGCAACACTACTATTTACCTCAACCTGAGAACATGAGAACATGAGCAACAACTGTTAGTGTGCATGAGCAACTACTGTTAGTGTGCATTACTCTTACAAAGTCCCATCTTTCCCTAATTTTAATTTTTTGTAAGATTTAGGTAACCACTTAGGAAAGTGAACTAGGTGTTTAACATTCTAATTTGAAAAAATACACTTAAGCTCATTTATATTGTTTAGGACCTTATATAGGTTTTTCTATCATCTCTTAAATGAGATAACTAGTGTTCTCATAATTAACTGTAAATCTATCCTTACTTGCTAACATAATGAGACAAACCACTTTCTTTTAAAAAAGAAAAGACTTGCAGTAACAAAAAAGACGTTTCAAATATGAAGACCAAATTAAAATTCATCGATAACTTTAGTATAATTTTTACTTATTTGAGTCGTATGTCATTAATTAGACTGTTATACAAACTCGAGTTATATGATGCTGTTGAAAACTGGGTTAGGGGCAGCTGAAGTTTTAGCACAACAATGAAAATCTTAAAAAAGTTGAGTCGCATTTTTTGCTTCAACTCGACCGGGCATATTTTTCTTTTTTTGGATAATTTGGATTTGGTTTTTAGTTATTCACAAAGAAAACAGAAAGATGGATGCACTTATGGCCAGTTAATTTCATACCTCTAATTTTCAAAGATGACGAATGACCAAGTTAAATGAAAGTTCCAACGCTGTGGCCTTCAAATCTTCTACAAAATACAAATCACGATCTGCAATCTGCTACTATTGGTAAATGAAACTTCTGAAAAAAGGAAACACAGTAAGTAAACAACCAATTACCTTAGGAACATTTTCACAAACACTTTCTATTCATCTAAATTGGAGACGTTTTAGGCTAGAGATTAACTAAACATAAAACATAAACAATGACCGAACTTATGTTAATGTTCCATGAAATGTTCGGCTAAAACCCATTTTGATCTCATCTCTAAGAAAAGCCCTCAAATACTTCCATATGAACTTATGGTTTGAAATGTAGTTCAATCTTTAATCAAACAACAAAAAAAACATTGAAGTATTAAAAGTATTGGGAGGAAAAATATCCGTCTTCCTCATACCATACACATGAACCGAAAATATAGAGAGAAGAAAAAAAATACCTTCACGAAATACGCCGAAGGAGACGACAACAATGGCCAGAGACGCAACGGACGACGGAGCAGATCTTTCTTGAAGGATATAGCGTGCAAGTTGGCCGGGTGGGGGGAAGGGGACTTGGGGGGAGGTTTTAAGAAAACCAAAACGACGTAAAACCAAACGACATCATGTTGCAACGTTTTTTTCAATAAAACGTCGTGGTTTTCTTTTCGCGACGTTTTATTGAAAAAATGTCACAAAAAGTTCACAAATCTGCGATATTTACATAAAACGTCGCGAAAAATTCAGACTTTTAGTAACGTTTCTAAAACGTCCCGAAAAGTTTTCATAATCCGCAACATTTTATCAAAAAAATGTTGCAGATTCTATGTAATTCTTGTAGTGTTTTCTACTTTTACTAAAAAAAACAACACAATTTGTTTAAAAAACGTCACAAAATCTCAAAAAACATTGTAGAATACAATTTGTGACGTTTTAAAAAACGTCGCAAAATGTGATGTAGGTAAAAAGTTTCTGCGACGTTTCCCATAAAACGTCAAAGAAAACATGGACATTACGCGACGTTTTAAAAAACGTCACTGAAAGATTGATCTTTTCGCGACGTTTTTTAGAACGTCACAAAAGGTCACATTTTGCGACGTTTTCAATAAACTTCACAAAAAATCACATTCCGCGACGTTTTTGAAAAAGCAACGAAAAATTTTCCGCGAAGTTTTTAAGACGTCGCGGATTGCTTTCTGTAACGTTTATACAAAAACGTCACAGATAGTTATATTATTTTTAAATATTTTTCTATTTTTTCAAAAATCATTTTAATTTAATAATTTTTAATTTTAATAATTATGTTTTTAAATAAAATATTTTAATAATTATTTTTTAAAATACAAATATTCCACTACAGCTGCAAACACCCGCCGATTTGACCCTCGCAGTAAAAATGTTTGTGGATCACACTTTAATAGTACAATATTCCAACACAAGATCAAAATTACGGTCCTTACAAATACTTGGACGTTTCAAACTCGCAATTCTCAAAATGAAACAAAAAAGGTTACACTTAATAGTATATATCCCATGTTCTGTGATTTACTTTAGATACATCCACACAACAGAGACCACGAGCAAAAAGATAACAGACACAACATTTTGGCCAGTAAAGAAAGAATCAAAATCACTCTTCCATTTGCTGATTCTCCTATGTCACTGCTTGGTGAACCTTGACTTGGATCTTAATTTGGGACAGTGAGAGAGGGATCCTTCAAGAGAGCAGCTGGAGCCTTGATCAGATGGATGCTCTGTTCTAGTTGTTTTGCTGCCCCCATGCGTTCTCTCTTCTTATTAGTCTTCAATCTGCACAAGATTATCCTACTCTATTAAGGATAATGTTAAAAGTTTATAAGATGGAAACTTATCCTCAATTCCAAATATACCAACTACATGAACAGCTTCAAGTTTCATTCTACTCTTCATCCTTCCCTCTATGATATCTGTAAAAGCAGAAGGTCACACTAAATAAGGTAATTCATGACTCTGCACCGCTCAACTTCATTCATACTAACAATCAATCTCTTCAGTCAAAAATATAATTTGCTCAAAGCTTCCTGCATGCGTGCTATGTTGATAACCTTTTGAGACATTTCAAGCATTTTGATAGCCAATAATATCATAATTGCAATTTTTCTATAAATTTGATGTAGTAGCAAATAGCAACTGAAAAAAACGTATGCTCATGTTTGTGTATATGGACTTTTCATGGACAAAATTCTTTTAGTATAGGAATATGAATGCACAGAGATTGATGTAGCAGGAATAAATGTCATGCTTAACCTCAGTTAGTCATGAAATAACATATAAGAATGATACAACTGTTGCCACATCCGTGCTAGTTTAGAATTGATTATCAGGAAGTTTTAGAACCGTTAGAGTAAAGCGAAAAATTGAAGCAAACAGGACTTCTTTCTCCATAACCCATGCCTGAAAAGGGGAAACACCCACAACTCACATGGAACAACAGCAAAACAATAAAAATGAAGTCTTGACAGACACCCAAGAAATTAAAGACTATAAACAAAAGGAAACAAGACCAACCTTAGATAAAGCATTTTGATACTAAGGGAATACCCACAAGTCCATATTCAAGACCTTTGTGAAGAGAAGAAGAAAGTTGAAAGGCTTAACAGTTAACACTCTCAATGGGTAGGCCTAGAAAAACCCACCCGCAAACAGTGGTGGGGTGGTGAGAGAGAGAGAGAGTTGAGGAGGAGATTGCGGGTTTGGGAGGACAAGGATCTACTCGATCACAAGTGAGGTGAGAATCAATCGCAACAAATTCCATAATTTAGTACAAGATGACTCTCTACATCGAACAAAGCGAACAATACCTGTCCGTCGTCGTTGCCTGCTTCACCTTCTCTAGAAAGCGATCAACAGAGAGTTTCTCGCAAAGGTCGGGCGTGTCTTTTGGGGTGCCGAGGGTGTTGACGAGATGCTGGAAGGTGGAAACGGCGGTGTTGATCTGGAAGATTCCAGAAGCCACAGCCTGCGTGGCGTCTTGTTTACCGTTGACCCTTGATGCCCTCAACGGTCGGCCTGCCTCCAGATCTTAAAAGCTTATTTTTCCTTTGAATTAAAATCAATTCAATTCAATTCCCTACCCTCGAGAGAAAAGGAAAAACTGAATCTACTTTCTTGAGAAAGAGAACCAGAAAGTGGGTGTCGGGGAAGGAACCGAAACAGGAACAGGGAATGGTACCTTTAAGGCAGAGAAAAGCTAAGAACACGCCGTGTGTTTTGATGCTTTCTTTCTTTCTTACAAGTTCTCAGAGACAATAAGATGAAAGAATTTAGAAAACACCGTGTGTTTTAAAACGTCGTTTTGTTGCCGAAGGTTTATGCAACATTTTATTTAACAAAATACAGCAGCTTCTATTTAATGACGTTTTATTAATAAAACATCATAAAAGTATTACAAATTTGTGATATCTTTATAAAACGTCATAAAAAATTTAAATTTTGTGACGTTTAAAAGTTTTTATAATCGGCAACATTTTATTAATAAAACATCGTGAATTGTATTATTGTTTTTATAATTTTATCATTACTTTTACATACTATCCCAGTGAAATATCTTCCCAAACTTATTGCTACGACACCGAATGGGCAAGATCTGCTTTAATACCGGCACAATGTTTGGGATTAAGATCGATTACCCTTTTCTTAATCTGCTTTAAGATTGGCATAGTGTTTGGGATTAAGGTCGACTACCTTTTCTTCATCTTTCCTTGACTTCCAAATTTCTTAATAATTAGGATATTACATTTGGTACCGTGAAATCCACTTTAAGAAAGAGACAAGTTGTTAGTTACTTATTAGTAAGGATGGCAATTCTGGCCTGGCCCGATTCGGCTCGGCTCGTTTTTGGCTCAGATTTGGCGGGTCACGGGCTAATTAGTTTTTGGCTCAAGTTTGGCAGGCTACGGGCCTACCCGATCATAGTCGGCCCGTGACCCAACTATTTTAGACAAAACGACGTCGTTTTGTCTAAAACAATACCGTTTAATTTTTAATTTAAAAAAATTGACAGTTAGGCCCTGGCCCGGACCAGGCAGCAGGCCACGGGCTGAGCCGAAGCCCGCCATGACTGACCTCGGCCTGGCCCATTGATATCTCTACTTATTATAAGTGCCATGTAGCACATATACTGGTTTTGAAACAGGAAAAAGAAAAAAGCACTGGCAATTAAGCTGTGGTTGGTTTTATGCATGTTCATTTATTCCGAGCGATAATGCATGCGATTCTAAATCGTATTGTATGAAAAACTGCCAACGATGCCTTAGCTCCAATCGCATTGTAAACATCCTCTGATTCGTTACATTTAACCTTCAATACAGACAAAGAAAAGAAGCTACCAAATTGAGCCCTTCTAATGATGACAAATTCTATTGTTTCTCTAATGATGAAAATATGTCACCTAATTACAGGCACTCTAGCACACACTGGCCAAGTAGAAAATATCCACGTATCGTAAGAGGATAATTGGATTAGTACCTGAATCTATAGGACCTGCTATCACGAAAAGTCTAAACATGTTTCCAGTTTTGGTTTGGCCAGCCAGAAGGGAAAACAATTGTTAAGAAAGGACAGACAGAACACTTTTTTCTCCATACAAGTTAAAAACAGGAAAATGACATGAAAATATTTGTGAGGTGCATTGTTCTATAGCTAGCTAGAAGAAAATGAGAGAAAGAGAGACTTGCTAGGGCATCAAGAATTGTGGATTTCCCAGAACCAGAAGGACCTATAATATCCATTATTCTACCTATTTCAGCGTATCCATCAAGTCCTTGAAGCAACTTCTTGGTTGGTCCAAGTTCAAACTATGGTAACACGACATTTAGATCCTCCCAAACTAGGTACGTTCCTCTACCATGTTCACCGTACATTACCGCTTTACTGTGGTTTTTGCAATCGCCCTTGCTGTCACCACCACCGGCACTATTGTTAAAACCACTGTAACTATTGCTTCCCACCTTGTGAGTTGCAAGTAACTAAACACGAAGGTCCGAAGAGAAATGGAAGAATGAACAATTTAGGAATAATATGTAAATGCAATTTGAATATCATAATTATAATTTTATTGTAACTTTATTTGTAATGTATAACTATCTCATGGATTTTATCATATATGTACAAGATAAATAATATCTTTAAATAATTGTCACTAAACTATAACTAAACTGATCAATTGAAGGGTGGTAGGTGTATTTTAGACTATGTTTTCATAGATGTTTGAGTGTATTTATAAATGGATGATTGTTGCCTATATAGACTTAGAATTATGTTAATGTGTGTGTTTATTTGTATTCCAAGTGTTTGCGTAGTTTAGAGTATGTTTTTATTCGTAATTATATATTTCTTGAGTTGTTTGATGTGCTTGTTAGTTTTGGAACTCAGATAGGTGAAGGATAAAAGATTTGGATTTGTATGGAGCTATATAGGCAAGGTCACGATTGTGACTCCCATGTCACAGTCTTGACAGAAGAGAAATACCTAAAGTCACGATCGTGACTTCATATGCATGATTATGATAGAGAGCAATTTTATAAAGTCATGATCGTGACATTAGATGCACGATTGTGACAGAACCTTCCCAAGTGCGACTTTTTCCATTTATTTTAAGGTTTAGGGGCATTTTTGGAACTGCACATAGGGTAGAAATCCTAGTTACACCTCCAAGACCATTTAAGAACATTAAATCACCCCGAAAAGGGGGGCATTATCTTGCAAAATTGGATCAAACAAAGAGGATTAGAAGAATATAGAAGATTTCCAAATTTCCAAATCAAGTTTTTCTTTCTTTCCTTTTGCTATTTCTTTAACTTGATGTGTAAACTAGATTCTAAGATGTTATTTACATTTATGATGTTCTAAATTTCCAAATTAGGGTTTGTTCTTTAGTTTTTTTGTGACTTGATTATTATTGAATTCAATACAATATTTTGGTGTGGTGATAATTGTACATGTCAATACTTTTACAATAAATCGAGAGAGTGAGTCCAAAGTAATAAAATTAGATTGTGTAAAGAGAGTTGGCAATTTAATAAGTTACACAATTATCAGATTGATAATCATACGAAGAGAGATCTTGTGTAAGAACTCAATTATTCAATAGATCATTTAAGAATTAGTTGAAAATGTTATAAAGTTTTTACGAATCGAGAAATTGCAAAATTTAAAACTTTGTAATCAATTAAATTAATTAGGTCTTGAGGGAGAGTAATCAATCCCTTAGAAAATCTAGGATCATTACCTAATCGAATCAATAGTGGTTAAGGAAACAAAACAACGAAAGAATAAATCCTAAACCTTTATCATTAATCATCCTTACATAATTATGGCAGCTCAATTGTTAGTCGATTATTTAGTTAATTTTATTTAATTTCTTTAATTTACTTTCGTTTAATTCATATTTAACTACCTTAGACAAAGTTTCACTTGGTTTTAACTATTTCCTCGTGGGATCGACACCTTCAATACTACAAGTTTATGATCTATATACTTGCGAATATAAGGAGTTTTATTAGAGGTAAAACTTGCTCAATAAGTTTTTGGCACCATTGCTTAAGAAGTAGTTTAGGACTAGTTGAATTCCTTTGTTCTAATGAATTTTTTGCTTTTATTGTGTCCATGCAACTGTATGAACACAAGAGTTACTCGAAGTTTAAGCAAGATCGAAGAAACTCTAGCACTTGACATAATGAGACAAGAACGCGCAATTTGAAGAGCGAGACGCTAAGGGGACATCAATTAAAAAATGATAGAAGAATTCAATGGAAGAGACCAGCACTAAATACTTATCGATTTCATGAGGCTAGGGTTCAACGCTATACAACAAGGCATCACTCGACCATCGGTGCCAACTTTGTTTGAAATAAAACCAATGTTGCTGAATATGCTACAGACTAATGTGCAATTCTATAGGTTAGTGAACGAGGATCCTAACGCACAGTTAGTAAACTTCTTAGAGATACGTGATACCTTCCAATATAATAATATGTCAAAAGATGCTATATATTAGGATGAGGCTCTTTCCTTCTACCCTAAGAGATAGAGCCAAAGCATGGTATCATTCCTTAAACCTGCTAACATCAAGACATTGGAGCAGCTAGTGCACGCATTTTTAGATAAGTGCTTCCTATTAACAAAAGATAACCAAATGAATAAAGGAGATCACAAATTTCCAAAAGAATGACGGTAGTCACTCTATGAAGCGTGGGAGCATTACAAGGAATTGTAAAGGATATGTCCGCGCCATAATCTACCAAAAGAATTTCTCTTGCAAACATTATATCATAAATTTAATATCACCAATGAGGGCCACCATAGATGTAGCTTTTAGAGGATCTCTTATGTGGAAGAAAATTGAGGAAGCAGAGGACTTGCTAGAAGAGATGGCAAATAACAATTGTCCTTAGATGTTGGATAAAAGTAGACAGTAGCTGATTCCTAGATCATAAGGGATTCATTGCTGTAGATTCAATGACAACAATGCAAGCTGAGATCAATAACTTAACAAGAAAATTGAACAGCCTGCAAGTCACTTCATCCACTCTAGTTAGAGCAATTTAGCATTGATATGAGTTATGTGGACAAGTTAATCATATCATTGCTGATTGTTTTTTAATGCAAAATAACAATAAGAAGCAACTTAACTGCATAGATACAATTTGGTCTAGAATGAGAAAACAACCTTTATTCTTACACTTAGATCCCTGGGTGGAGCAACCACCCAAATTTTTTTAAAAATAATGAGGGTAAAAAATTGTAGAATCAAAGGTCACCTGGATTTCAACAAAATAATTCAAATGCTAATGACTCTAAATTGGAAAAGATTATGAACAAGCTTATGAGCATGGATGAAGCTCATAAAAGGCTGGATGGGAGGATTATAAGCATGAATGAGGCCTAGAAGAGGCTAGAAGGGAAGTTTGAATAAGTAACTAAAAAACATGCCTTGTTTATTCATAACTTAGAGGTCCAAATGAGATAACTGGCAAATGTGTTATCTATAAGAAGTATGGGGAGTCTCCTTAGTAATACTGAAGCAAATATAAGGGAGCAATGTAAGGCAATCACATTTATAAGTGGGAAAGAGCTCGATAAATTAGTGGAGAAACAATCTGAAGAAGGATATAGACATGAGTGACTATCCTCCTTATGTTGCCCCTTCGCCATATCCACCTAAGATTTCATTTCCCTAGTGCCTAATAAAGAACAAACTAGATGCATATTTTGGAAATTTCATAGAGAAGTTGAAAACTTTGCAAATTAATTTATCTTTTGTGGAGGCGTTAGAACATATGCCCAAGTATGCAAAGTTCCTTAATGACATATTAACAAAGAAGCGGACTTTGGAAGAGAATCAAATAGTAGCACTAATAGAAATCACCAATTACATGCCTTTTAAGTTAAAGGATCCTAAGAGATTTACAATACCCTGTGTAATTGGTGAGTTAGAATTTGCAAAGTGTTTATGAGAATTAGGACCAAGAATAAATCTTATGCCTTTGTCAACCTTTAGGAAATTGGAGCTAAGAGATGTGAAGCTAACTTCAATGCTTGTTCAGTTACTAGATCGATCTATAAAGAAACAATTTGGCATGGTGGAGGATGTTATCGTAAAGGTGGACAAGTTCATTATTCTTGTGGATTTAATTGTATTAGATTTAAAAAAGGATAAGAACTATAAACCAATTCTTGTACAACCCTTAATGAACACTAGAAAAGCACTGGTAGATGTTTATGAAGGAAAATTGCTTCTTTGGATTGGTGATAAGAATGTAGAGTTCAGTATAAACAAAGACTTGAAACATCCGAAAGAAAGTAGCTCTTGCATGAAAATAGACATAATGGATGAGTATATCAAAGTACAAGAAAAGGGCTGCTTTAAAGAAGTAAGTTGTGAAGAACAGGTGGCAAAGAATATAGAGTTTAAGGAATATTCAAAGGTTCATGCTCAAAAAGTTGAAGCGGAAGAGTGGATGATGGTGATTGCAGAAGAAGATGATCAATTCACCTTCGTACAATACAAACTATTTGATTCCATCAAAGATTTATGGGATTTCATCATTTTTGATTATATTAACAATTTGTTATTGAAAAGGAATTACAAAAATTACTTAGATTCTTTTATTCGATTGATTATGTCCATTTCATTATCTCCCAATATGTAACCTATTTACAGGCTATAAAATCGCTTTGTAGAGAAAAAGGTGGTAGCAAGCTACTCATAACTGATCCATATTGAGTTTTGAAGGATGCAAGGTCAAGATATTGAACATAACTTAGCATGTTCGGTAGTTAGATTGCAAATGTTATGTAGTTTGGTTTGTTTTGAATTCTAGTATTTAGTTTTAAATTTTCATGTTCTTATAATGGTTAGGTTGCTAATTTTCTTGTTTTTTTGAAGTGATTATAAGTTAGGGAAGCAAGCTTGATGGTCAAGTAAAAAAACAAAAGATGATGAAGAGGAAAGCTAGGGTAAGGTCTTCACTTAGGTCTCCAATAATGATAAACTGCTAAAGGAGATGGTGTAAGAACAATGGCGACAGCGAGGAAACATCAAGAAGATTTACAAATACTTCCCTGTTTAAGGTGTTCACATTCCGTCTCCAACATCGTCACCACATCGATGACCTTAATGGGTTTCATGCTCTTACCCTTTTATTTATATCATTACTTGTCATTTTTATTTTTATACATTTGTTTTGATTTTTCACACTGAGGACAATGTGATGTCTAAGTATGGGGATGTGCTTGTGCATTGGCATGAAATATGTGTGTGAATTTTTTATACCATATTGTGCTAGTTTTGATTAGGTTGACATGTGTGAACATTGTTTTACATATGTATGAATTGTGTCAATATGTCAATGGTAATAATTTGAGGGAATTAGTTTGGCTTTGAACATAGTCATTTAATTTATAAAGGCATATTGATTTGTGAATTTTATGTCTTAAGTATCTTTGGTTAAATATGTATATTAATTAGGATATGATATTCATTTTGTTCACTTTAGAAAATTTGTTCGTACAAATTTATAATTATAAGTCAGTTGAATGAGTTAGCATCATTAGTAACATTTCATGAGGATGATTGACCAAAATGAAACGAAGTAGGCTAAGTTAAATAAAAAATGTGTGTTTTTAATAAATAATTATTCCGTTAGCCCCTTTTGAAACAAATTAGGTTAGGATTAGAGCTTCTAGCTAGTTAAGAATATGATATAGCTGAGCAATCAGTATCATTCATGACTAAATGTTTGTCTTAGCATTAAAAGGTTATAATGACATTCCAACCAAGCTAAATAATGTCCTAGTTGAGTAACCAGGGGACACTTACGATAAAATGTTTGCCTTCGCATTAAAAGACTAGGTCAAAATTAAAGAAATTTAAAAATTAGTGTTTCAATAAATAAAACCTAATAATTTTTAAAAATAACGAGAATTTTTCATGAAGGGTACTTATTGATAGTTACATTTTTTATTGATTAATAATTATGAATGTATATGCACAAGTACCTTGGCTGAATGAATAGGGTGTTAATGTTTTGATTAATATGTATATTCAGCTCAAAGTGCTTAATCATGAAAAACGTAAGTTAGAATGTTTGCATAAATTGAATGATTAATGTTTTGCGTTAATTTGATTAAATGAGATTTGAGCCATTGACTCATTATTGCATGTTGAATGAATGTGTGTTTATATATTTTATGTTTCAGTTTTTTGTTTGAATATTTTGTTTTTTTTAAGACAAGCAAACGTTTAAGAGTGAGGATGTTAATAGATGTAATTTAGACTATGTTTTGATAAGTGTTTGAGTGTGTTTATAGATGGTTTTTAGATGATTGTTGCATGTATAGGCTTAGAATTATATTAATGCATGTGACTATTTCTATTTTTAGTGGCATGTTTTTATTCATAATTATATATTTTTTGATGTGTTTAATATGTTTGTTAGTTTTGGAACTCAAATAGGTGAAGAATAAGAGATTTGGATGTGCACGGAGCTACATGGGCAAGGTCATGATCGTGACAGAAGTGAAATACCCAAAATCACAATATTGACAGAGAGCAATTTCTTAGAGTCACGATTGTGACACTAGATGCACTATAGTGACAGAAGCTTCCTAGGCCCGACTTTTTCCATCCGTTTTAAGGTTCGGAGGCATTTTTGGAATTGGAAAAAAGGCAGAAACCTTAGTTACACCCTAAGACCCTTTAAGCCTATTTAAGAACCTAAAAACACTCCAAAAAGGTAGCCACCATCTTGTAAAATAGGATCAATCGAGGAGGATCAAGAAGAACATTGAAGATTTCCAAATTTCCAAATCAAGTTTTTCTTTCTTTCCTTTTGTTATTTTCATTAACTCTATGTTCTAAATTTACAGATTAGGGTTTGTTCTTTAGTTGTTTTATGATTTGATTATTATTGAATTCAATACAATATTATGGTGTGATAATAATTCTGCATGTCAATACTTCGACAATAAATCGAGAGAGTGAGTCCAAAGTAATCAAATTAGGTTGAGCAATGAGAGTTGGCGATTTAACAAGTCGCAGAGATCTTGTATGAAAACTTAATTATTTATAGATCACTTAAGAACTAGTTGAAAACATTAAAAAGTTTTTGTGAATTGAGAGTTTGCAAAATTAGGAATTTCTTAATTAATTAAGGCTAATTGATTAGGTCTTGAGAGAGAGCAATCAATCCCTTAAAAAATCTATAATCATCACCTAATTGAATCAATAGTGGTTAAGGGAATAAGACATCAAAAGAATAAGTCCTAGCTTTTATCACTGATCATCCTTACATAATTATTGTAGCTCAATTGTTAGTTGATTATTTGCTTAATTTTATTTGATTGCTTTAATTTTTATTATTTACTTTCATTCAATTCATATTTCATTACTTTAGACAAAGTTAGGGTCACTTGATTTTAACTATTTCCTTGTAAAATTGACACCTTTAATTCTACAAGTTTACTATCCGTATAATTGTGAATATTGGAAGTTTTATTAGAGATAAAACTTACTCAACATAGGGTATATACCAACTTACTCAACATAGGGTATATACATAGACGGAGATATACGGGGCCCAGTGGTGCACTGGGCCCCCCAAATTTTTAAAAATTAAATATTTTTTATTTTTAATTAATATTATATACCCTAAATTTTTAAAAATTAAA
>JAOQMS010000008.1:38231912-38245456 GCA_027563885.1 Erythroxylum longipes | reverse complement strand
TACATTAATTTGATAACTATTATTACATCAACAATATTTATCAAATATGTTTCCTTTTGTTACAGAAAGATTTTTTTTTGGATCCTCAATTGGACGAGATCGTATATCGAGTATGGGAGTTGAGAGCGCGTACACGATATCGTGCTTTCATTGGTGCGATATGCAGGGCGGCTGTATGACCGCCTTTTATTTTTGAAGACATTTGGAGTCGTTGGCTGGCGTATTGGAGATCACTTGCGGCGATGTCGATTTCATAACGTAATTTGGCCAACAGACTTGGAGGACCCGAGGGAGAGAGTCTTCCCGTACATACGGGAGGATCTATTACCCACCAAGAGCATGCACAAGGACTTGTAAGTATCTATTTTAATTGACTGCTTTATTTTAATTAAATCTGCTTTATAAAATCTATTTTAGTTATAATTAACATTTTATTCTTATGCAGGAAAAATCTTTGGGCGTGGCACCTACACCCCATCAACTGTTTCTGCACACTCATACTAAAAAGCATGACGGGGTGATATTCGTCAATGAACGTTGTAGAAAAGTAAATGTAAGTGAAATTTATGATTTAATATTAATAATATTCTTCATAATTATCACTTACTAATAAATAATATTGCTTTTTAATATGACCAAATACAACAAACTATTGAGCGGCAGTCTCAGCAATCCGAAAATGTTGATGAGGCTGACACTTACTTGGAAGTAGTTAGTGGTAGGGATCATCATGGGAGGATATTCGAACTAGGATCATTTGCGAATACTTGTTATTTGCAATCCTCCAAGTCGAGTACAGCAGCATCTGCTAGGCGGTCCAACAAAGTGGAGGCGCTTGAGAGTACAGTGTAGACATTGTCTACTCAGTTGCAACAGACGTTGGAAGAGGTGCGTCAGTTGCAAGAGTCTATGGTTGCACAACAACAGACAATGGTTGCGCAACAACAGACGATAGCAGCGCAACAACAGTTGTTGGACCTATACGCTCAGCTCCGTCAGGAGATCGTTGAATTGAAGGGCAAGGGCAGCGGGTCACCGCACCTACCAGATGATCCACCAGCTCCTGATCAGTAGTGTAGTATTGGTCATTTACTTTGTATTACATATATTATTATTTACAATGTAATGTTTTTATTATCAATTAAGATAATTTAATTTTTAATCATTAATCAAAATTTTTATTTAATTATTTATATCTAATTAAATATATAATATAAACATCTAATTAATAAAATTTTTTGACGATTATAATTTACATATAATGGAAATATATATTTTTAAAAAATTTTAATCAAAAATTTTATGTCTATACACTATACCGACAGACAATATTATCCGTCGGTAATTAGTAAGCTTATTTACCAATGGACATAACGTTATCGTTGGTAACTTTACCAACGGTATTAAAAATATTCCGATACTAAATTTACATACGGTTTAGCAACTTACCGTCGGTAAAATTAGCATTAAAAAATTAACTTTTCGTCGATACGTTTACTGACGGAAAAGGTGTGATGGTCGGTAACTTTTCAGTTGAAATTACCGACGGTCATTTTATTCCGTCGATAAACTTACCGACAGAAAGCTTCTTTACCGTCGGTAAGGTTAGCTACGGCCGAATCTCCGATGTTTTTGTCTGTCAGTATTTTCTGTCGATAATGTTTAATACCGACGAAATATTTGTCATTTTCGTCGGTATTTTCCGTCGCTAACTCACTATTTTCTTGTAGTGATAGTATAATCTAGTTTAGTGTAAGTATATCCTTCTTAGAGCTTGAGTAATCTTGTAGAGAGCTATCAAAAATAGATTGCCAATAATTGAAATTTTGAAAAAATATATGGAAAAAAAGAGAAGTTCATTATGTAGATAGAAGCAAGAAAGAATAATTCGCCTATTCTTTAAATGTCAATTTGATCAGTCATTTTGGAAGGACATTACAAAGAGTTGCTTGTAAGAAAACCGACTAAAGGAATGGGATAAGATTGAGATTTAGTGCTCAAAATTATACATACATAACAAAGCAAAACAGTGATGATTCTTTATTGCTTTATCATATCTAATACAAGCCTTGTGAGATGAAAGAAATATAAGAATATTCAAGGGCAATGAGAAGCAACATATCACAATTGGAGATAAAATGCAAATAGATTCTAGTTTTATCACACTATGGAATTGATGTATGTTTTGTGTACATGTAAGCCAGATTCTTAGTGTAATGTTTTTCTAGTTGTTTTGTTGTCCCATTTAAAATGATGGGCTGGTTTATGCTTGTAAAACCTTGATATTGCCTTTCACGAATTAATTTAATTCATAATTTAAAAAATATTTAATTAATTTTTTGAGACAATTATATCAACCTTATAGCAATTAGAATCATATGCATCAATATCATCTATAAGGCTATTCACATCATGTATAAATAGATTGTTTTAACATATAAGTTAAAATGAACCATCGATAACTTTGCTTGATAATCTATAACAATGTTTGTCTTAAGGCTTAAATACCTAACAATTAACCTTATCATTTCCACTACATCATTTTCTCACAAACTATATGCATAATATTCATCCTATTTCTTTTTATATTCTTCCTCTCCTTTAATGTTTCTAACTATTCCAAATTGATGTTGTTTAATTTCTTCTTCTCTTCTTCCTCTCTTTCAGTGTTTGATTCTAAATGTCCTAAACTAAAGTTGCTTATTTTTTTCTTCTTCTCATTTTCTCTTTGCATATGTATTAGTTTCTAAAAAAGCATTACTAAATATGACTCCTTTTTTACTCTATTTGTAACATTTTCCATAAGGCAATAATCCCCTTTGACAAATACCATCCTTTCTATTATATTATTTCTTTTAGCATCTATATGGGCATTCTATTCACTATGAAAATGATGGAGTCATTCAATCGGGTATGCATGTATTCCAGGTTGGGTTCCTCATACTGTTTGACTTAGCATTTTAAGTTTTTAGGATTTAATTTTTTAAAGGATTGTGAAGAAATTAACAAGATTGTTCTATACTGTTTGCTCCTTAGGTGAAACGTATGGCACATGTGTTCTATACTGTTTGCTCCTTAGGTGAAACACATGGCACATGCGGTTCATCTAATTCAGTGATCCATACTTCATTTGGAAACTATTCACTGTATCTTCTACTACGTTAGTTAAAGCCAAGAATTTGTTGAAAGAGGGCGTCAATAAACCAACTCTTGGGGAAGATCTTTGTCTGTTTCAATTGATACCTTCGAACATGTAAGAAGCTTTTTGGAGAATCCAAACATAGGAAACTCCTTTATCATATCTACCGAGTCTCATATTACTTGGAATCCAAAAAAATAATTATTTCTTTTTCTTTTCGATAGAATAGGCGTGAAACTTTATTCATTGTTTTGTCTATAAGAATTATTAAACTTCAAATTAAAGTCTTGTATTACTTACTATAAATCATTATAGTATATTACTTACCATATATTATTTTTATTTTTTTTCTATAAGAATCATATATTATTATTTTACAAACTTCATGTTAAAACTATATGAAAATTTTGTGAAACCATATAAATTTTTCACATCATATAATTTAAAAGAGAAAATTAAAAAATATAAATCTATATAATATTAATTAATTTTGAGTTTATAGTTTCATAAATTATTTAAATGATTTGACATTTTTGTGACCTAAATTTGTTTTTACACGTAGAATCGTTATCAACAATGTTAAATTTGATTTTTTTAATATGATGTGTAGTCACACACTGTCAAGTCAAAGTTTGTAAATTTATAATTATAAATAAGAAAGTTATTTTATTATTAAACATTTGAAAAAATCATCGACAAAAGTCACCCATTGCTTTAAATCACTTGCAACGATTTCCAAAATGTATCACCAAAGACTTACCATTTGGCTCTGACATTTAGCTATGATTTTAAAACCGTCGCAGAAAAAACGTAATCAAAGATCCTTTTTGTTGTAGTGTACATTAGACAGCAAATTTAACCATTCGAAAGAGAAGCATTCTAATGTTTGAAAATCTACAAAATACAAGTCTATAAGAACATATTTTCCATAACAGCTGTGATTGGAATCTAGAATTAGACTTTATCGATGTGCCATTCAAAATAACTATAAGTTCCCGAGAACAAACAAAAACCAAGTGGACAGCTCACTAAATTTGGTTTTGACGAGGGAGATAAAACATACTTATTACTCTACAACTATTTTTTTGTCGCTTAATAGTTAATTGGATATCACGTAATGATAAGCACAAAAATCCGAGTAGGAAAATCCAAATTGGGATTATACCTTGCGTTGGATCTTTCTTATTGTCCGTTTTTAAAGATTTTTTAGTGTTGAAGAGGAAAACTAAGGCAACAAGTAGTTGAATACGTTGCTTCAACACTCGTCTCTTTAATGGAAAGATATATATATTTCAAATAGTCAGTAATTTCTCTAATTTTTCTATACTTTCCGTAGGGTAAGATAATGATCTTAAAAGAAAATTTTGTCGCTAATAATCCTTCCAATGCTCTAAATGACAAGTAAACTCTATCACATGTTATACATAGATATACATCTTCGAAGCCGGGGCGGAGCCAGACGTTTATATTACTAGGGACAAAATTCTTGAACCATGTATAAGAGAGGATAAGTAGTTTTGTCAATTTTTGTCAAAATAATAAAAATAAAGTGGTATCTTATTAAAAAGTCGGGCATATAGGATATAAGGGTGGCTCGACTTTGCTGCAAAGGGATTTTAGACTATAATTAGTTATTTAATGTGTAATTATTTTTTATCACAAAATAAAATGAGATCATTAATTGACTTCCATTTTATTTTGGATCAAAATACATCATTGAATTTCTTTTAAGAAATATTAAAATTTAATAACTCGATATTGCTTTCATATTTTATAACATCAAAATCAAATGTTCATATAATCATGTTATAATTAAAGTGGGAGTATTTAGATGTACTAAGCACATTAACCATTCCATGGGAATATTGAAAGTGGGTCTTGTAGACAAAGAAGGAGCTTGCATGCGTTGCAAATTTATCCAGAAATCGATCAGAGGTGTGATCAAATCACCCAATTAAGGGCCAAAAGGTTGCTTCTCTACTTTGCTTATGCCTTATTTGCCTTACAAAACGCACACACACATAAATGATGAAAAAATGAAAGTGGTTTTGACATTTAATCATGCTATAATCCAACACTTGAATTTCCACGTAAATTAAGGGAAGGTGTCCTGTCGATTGTTCTGGTGTAGCATGATCTATAAGATAAATCACACTCCTATACTTGCCAAGAAGATCCAAACAAAAACCCCTTCTTTTGGCTAAGTAGATGAGAATAAGATTATGTTACTAATTTGGTGATGCACGAAACAACTAGACAGGCATCTGTAACTAAGGGAGGTTATCGATCTTAATATCTAAGAACCAAAAAACTAAAGCATATTTGTCTCCATCATCTTAGCAAATACAGCCAAATTCCAGCATAAACATCACATAAGTAGAGAAAAGCTACCAGTCCTTGTGAATGGAATCCCTAGTCCAAAATATTTATATTTTAGTTTTAACAATTAATTGGTCACTCTAAATGTTTAAATTGTTAACCACTTGTAAGCTTCTCCTAAAGTCTAATATTCAACACTAGCAGAAAATTTGTCATCCATGGAAGACGAAATCCCTAGTCGTGTTTAGTGTTTTTTCTTCTTTTAGTTTGTACTACAGATGCTCAAATTCAAACTAAAGTTCCAGCTTACAACATTAATTGTGTTCTTCTCTCTCTAAATGAATTTCACACCTTCTCAAAACACGGTATTAGGAAAGCAAATACTTATTTTGGTTTGAGTTAAAAGTTTATTAAGATTGGCAGTCGCGTCAACTTTAACATTAAGCCGTATATGTTTATTAATGTTTCCCAACTGCTATGTTATGTTATTGTTGTATGTTCAATGGCGAAGGTGATGGTGACGGATAACACGCATTGCCTTGACTGACCGTAATTAGATGAGCAAAAAGACACAATACTGCGATTTGTGAAAAGCTCGTTTTTAGTATATTAATATGTTTTATAAAATTAAGTTGATAATAAAATTAACAATTTAAGGTCGGTGACAGCTAGAAAACACAGTAAAAGGTTACTGTAGATCGAGGCATTTTATGCTTTATTTGGTGGACGGCCGAGTATTACAGTAAAGAAACATTCAAAGGATTATGTTGGAATTTGACGCCAAAAAGACATGATGGATAGTGTTAGGTGTACGATGATGTCACGTATGTTGGAACTTCTGCTAGATGGACATCGGAGAAAAATGGATTACCAGTAAAACATATTCTAAGTTACACACTTGAAAGTTTGTTTTTAGAAGATTAATTTCTCCAAATCACAGATTTTTACATCAGTTCTTAAGAGAGAATTTGCTAAGCAGTTAAGGTGAAATAGAGAGTAAAGAGTTAGAAATGGAACAGAAAACAAAACTGTTCTGAACGTCTAAGCTACAAATATGATTGGAAGGAAAAGGAAAAGAAAATGATAATGATGATGATGAATATTTGGACTGAGGCTCCAGTACTTTCAACCCAATGCCGAGAAGATATCAACTTCATGAGAACAAATCGGCATTGATACCATTAGTCATTGTCGTTGATTTTGTACATCAATTACAGATCTATTCCATCATGACATTACCAATGGAATAATATGTATATTCCAAAGTTATTGATAAAGATCTACTCTCCATCAAGTATGATAATCAAACCATCACAACTCACAGTAAGATTAGCGCAAGTAATTAGTATATATCCACAAGAAAAGTAATATAACGAATTAAACTGATTCTCGTGGTCTGTCCATTGATTCTGGATCTGGATGCTTTCCTGGCGGTAAGGTTCTGATTTCTATATAATTAATGAAAATAGTTTTACCCCATCTAAGTAGTGACTTAATCTATTTATGCAATCTCCTGTAATAAAAACGTAGACTGATGTTATTGAACTTTTCAAAATCAGAAGATATTTTAGTAACGCCTTGATTTTAGATTGGTTTAATAATAACTCTAATTTAAGTTTAATCATAAATTTAAAAATAATTAGAAAATTAATTATAGTTCTTTTATAGGCTTATATAGGATTTTATAATATTTTTTCACTAAATTTTGGGTACCTCGTCAAGGCTTAATCTACAAATTAGAATCTCCCCCCGGTTTTAATGTCAATGTAAAACCGAATTAATAGCCTATCAAAAGCCATTCAATACTTACGATTATGGTGTGACATTACTTTTTGCCGTTGTCGTCCCGACCTAATAAATAATACCTCATACTAGTATAATTAGATAAGCTAAGGGTTTGCAATTCCAACTAAGATCGATTCAGGATTATGAGATGATAAAAAGAGTTATTGCACAAAACTAATCCTGAGTAATTTCCTCAAAGAAATCGTGTAATGAAAACAATTCTTATTTGACAATTTATTTAGGGAATAGTCACTATAAAATGAATTATCTAATTTAATTTAATTATTAATTTCTTTTGTGAATATAAATATTATGGTAAAAATCAAATTTAATTTTTCTTTAGTAAAAGGAAGATGAAAATCATTATAAATCTAATAGATTTCGGTTATGGTGACACTACTATGATTAGTAATTCTAATTCAAGTATACGAAGCGATTTAGATTCCAAAAAAGTTAGATTGATTAACTGTATTTTTATAATTTATAAAAACTTTCACATCTCTTGTCTTTTCTAGTATGAGATTATAATTTCTACTTCTTATGTAAGATTTCATAATTCTAACTTCGGTATATACTAAAATTTCCTTAGAATGAAAATATATAATGAATTTATTGTAAACAGTCTCTTTACTAGTTAAGAGTGAGACTGCGTACTACTAGACTTCTCTAGATTTGGTGTGTTAGAGAGACTTTGACTAGGTTGTGTATTACTGGAATTTTTTAAACTCGACGTATTAGCGGGACTTTCTCTGGGTTGTTGTTGTTGTATATTCGTAAGAAAAATCAAGTATACTTTTATAACAATAGGTGATAAAATAATAATATGTTTGAAGAAAAAACATAGATTACATTTAATTATTATAAATATTTTATTCAAATAGTTATTGTTGTTATTATCATAGTTGTAGCCACAAACCTAACATGTTGCTTATTAATCTTTTGTTCTTCAATTATTTTTTATCAAGTTAAAAACAATGTCTTTTATTTGGCATTACTTTAAAAAAACAAATTTTTATTTAATTATATTTAGTGTTGTTTTGCTAATTGATCAAATTTAATCTATTTATAATGCTCTTGTTACTAATTTATAATTTTTCAATATTTTAATTTTGAAGTAAAATTAACTCTAAAACATAATTTGTATTAAAATACAATGTTATTTTCATTATTTTGTAATATATGATAGAATGCATATATGACTTATTGTACTAATTTGCATCATTAATATTAACCATTTTATGTTTGCTTATAAAACTATCTATTTTACCTTTCCCAATGATAAAAACAAGAAACAAAACAGTCCTTCCGTTCAAATTTTATACTACCTACTTTCTTCTTGTCCCCTCTTCTTTTTCTTAAATATCTATAAAGATCTTTGTTTGAGCATGTATATTTTTTTTACGTATAAGAAATATAGCGTTGATGTAATATGTTTACTTAATTGATTATGTTCGGATAATAACCCAAGCCTTCAAGACTTCTACTCCATATAGATTCCTACTTTGTATAGGTTTTCTTTCTTTATGTGACATTAAAAGTTAGTTTTGCTATTTGAAAGGTCCAGATGCAAGACGTTCTCATACAAAATGGATTGAAGCAAGCTTTGTCTGACAAGACAAAGAAACCTACCAATATGTCAAATGAGGATTGGAAAGAATTGGACGAAAAAGCCTTGTCCACTATTCAGTTACTCTTGACACGTGAAGTGCTCCGAGAAGTAGTCCATGAGACAACTTCTGTAGGACTTTAGTTGGAATTGGAGTTTCTTTATATGACGAAAAGTCTGGCCAATAATGCCCGTTACTAGTAAAGCTAAGGAACATATGTCTCGCATTCCGTACTCCAATGCTATTGATAGCTCAATGTATGTTATGGAATGTACCCGATCGAATTTGGCCTATGCTGTCAGTGTTGTATTTAGGTACATGCATAATTCTAGTAAGGAGCACTAGGGAGGTGGAAAGTGGATCCTTCACTACTTGAATGCTTATAGTGAGCTCGGTTTGGTCTTTGACAAAATTCATTTTGATCTCGATGGTGTAGTTGGCTATGTTGGTGTCAACTATGGTGGTGACTATAATTGGAAAAGGACACTTTCATCCTATATTTTTATTCATTATGGTTCAACTATCAGTTGGTATTCTTCTTTACAGTCCATTGCGACATTATGAACCACTGAAGCTGAGAAGATTGCTACTACTAAAGGAGTGAAAGAAGTTATTTGGATATGAGGTTTGATGAAAGATCTTGGTCTACAACAAGATGTCCTTGTTGTCTTCTATGATAGTCAAAGTGTTGTGCACCTCATGAGAAATAGTAAATATCACTTTAATACTAAACATATTGATGTTCGACACCACTTCGTTCGGGATATTGTTAAAGTAGGTAAAGTTATTGTTGTGAAAGTTCACTCCGTTGAGAACCTTGCTGATATGTTGACCAAGCCACTACCTATTGCTAAGGTTAAGCATTGCCTAGACTTAGCCGATATTTTTGATACTTGAGCGCCCTTTGGGAGTTACAGTGAAGAGAGTTCCTACTTTTGGTCTTGTGTCAAGGTGGAGATTTATTGAGATAATGACCTAAGCTTTCAAAACTTTTACTCTATGTAGATTTCTACTTTATGTAAGTTTTCTTCCCTTATGTGACACTGTTTTAAATTCCTACTCTGTGTAGGTTTTCTACCCTAGGATTATACTACTATATAAACACCTTTTGGGGTCCTTTTAAATATAGTATTAGTGTACTCTTCATTAGTCCTAGGGTTTGTGAGAGAGAGAGAAACCCTAGTAATTTTTCTTTTTGACATAGTACTATATTCGGGCTCTCTTCGTCCCATAGGTTTTTCTCCCAACACTCAAGTTTCTCACATAAAAATTTTTTTATATGCCTTTATTGTTTTTTTATTATTTACTTGATTGATTTCACTGCCTCTGCTGCTACTAGCACAACAGATTCTACTTGGTATATACTTGAAGAAAAAGTTACTTAATTGTTCAAATAAATAGCAATTTATATTTTTTTATAATTCGATCCTAAACAAATCATCGATTCCCATTCATTATTTCTATAAAAACTTGGATACTACAATGTGGATGATTAAGAAAGGATCAACGTCCTTTGCTGATATCAACTTCTAAGTTTTCATAGAAGTTTCAGATCTAATTCAAATTAAACTTCTACAATTATTTAGTAAGTTTGCATATATTCAATAATATTTTATACACTGGATATCATTTATGTGCTGAAAGAAACAAAAACATTTGTTTATGCACCTTCTGTCAGAGACTTATTAGACAACATAATCAATATAAAGTAAAGTCAATAACAATTAATATTAATTACATAAACTTAAATTAAGTTTTTCAGTAAAAAATAGGTTACATATAATCAAAGTAACTTTTATGTTATCCTCGGAAGCAATCGTAAATAGATTTCTTGTATAAATTCTTACTTTTTAAGAGGAGACCTTAAACATTATTTGTATAATAAAAATAATGTAAATTTTCAATTTTTATCAATTTTTAATTGTTACAAATCCAAAATGAAAGACTCTGATTTTTTAAATAAAAATAAGAATAAATTGTTTTTAACTATTACCCATCATAGACCTACATGAAAAATG
The DNA here is from genome assembly GCA_027563885.1 of Erythroxylum longipes. Lineage (NCBI taxonomy): Eukaryota > Viridiplantae > Streptophyta > Magnoliopsida > Malpighiales > Erythroxylaceae > Erythroxylum > Erythroxylum longipes. The sequence goes on along the minus strand of JAOQMS010000008.1, from coordinate 38,234,588 downwards.
TATAAGATATCCATAAAGATGATTTATTATTTGGTTCCCGTTAAGCATACGATAACATAAGCACGCAACAAGAATTAATAACGCATGAGGAAATTAACTCTTTTGGCTGTTGTATATGTGAAAGATCAAAAGTTATTCCCTCACTCAATAAGAATTGAGACTTAAAGTAAGTAAAAAAGAAAAATATATATATATGTCCTAAGAAATACGTGGGAACATAGGGAAAATTAGCATGCTAAAAAATATGAACACTTTATCAACACGGTTCAGCAAATAATTTTAAAGCCTATTTTGTCTTTTTTGCGGTAATTGGTTGGTCTAGCGCCTGTCTGGATTGAAGCAGGCCTTATAGTCCCTCCCACCAAGAAGACATAGTCACTTCTAACCAGTTGACTATTTCTCTTCCTCTCTGTCTTTCTTTGTCTCACTCACTTTGCGATCGCTAATTGTTATAATGGAGATTGATCAACCTAGCCAAGAAAATCCTGACAAGGTCAGCCCATATGTAGCTGTAGCCAGCCAAGCAAGGTCCTACGGGTGCACCTTCTGCAAGAGAGGTTTCTCTAATGCGCAAGCCCTAGGTGGGCACATGAATATTCACCGTAAACAGAAGTCAAAGCTCAAGTTCTCCCCAATCGACACACACCAAGATTTGGATAGTTCAAGAATTGCTCCATCTTTTCTTTCTAAGAAAGATGCGATGTCTAGCAAGGATGAAACAAGTTCAGCCAATCTGCGTCAGGTTCTTGGTAAAGAAAGTGAGGCAAGTTATGATATGGAATTCACCCACGTTAGAGCAATTCGGGAACTGCCTTTATTCGTGGATAAACCCTTTAGTAAAGGTCTACAAAAACCAAACATTCAAGTTCATACTATCCCTCAAATGGGTTTATTATTATCAAGACGTGGCTTGCCAAATTCAGAGTTGGATCTTGAACTTAGACTGGGAACTGAACCTTACGATTCATCATTTACGAATGGTACCAAAAGATTCTTTTGAGTTTGGATCCCACACAATTGTTGCTTATATCTACCTATCCATTCTGATTATAGGGTTCTATAGTACATATGTATCTTCATGGATGCGTTACTAATTACTATACACCTCTTGTTTGAGACGTTTAGCCCAATAGTTAAGGTCTTGTGTTTGCAGTGCAGTTATATATCTACAGATACATGTGCATGTTATGGTTTATCTCTAGAAGAGAAAACATGCTAAGTTCATGTTCTTTATGTATTTATCATTTTTGAGATTGGCATATTTTATCATGAAGTTGTCTGACAATATATCGATATTAGTTTTTATTAACATTAATAAATGATAATCTTATTCAACCTGAAATAATTCTTTGTGGAATTAGCTTATTGATCATTCCCAATGAAGAGAGAACTGTGAACCCCGCTGGTATAGTTTAATCAAGCATCTACGGAGAACTCTCTTGAAGTGTTCAATTTGAAACCCTAAAATCATCCAACTATTATTTAGAACATGACGTTCATGCTTTACCCCTAAAGTTGGCGGCCTAGAGTCATATATAAGTTACATAAGGGTAACCACAAGTTCTCAACAAATCGGTTGCATGTTTCAGCAAAAGTCACAAGTTCTTTTGTTGTTCCTTCGCACATTACCTACAATTTGATATTGGTCTGACAACAACTAATATCTTAAATTGCAATTTTTCTTTCTGTGCCTTGCTCCGCTTCTATCAAGTTTTTGGACAAACCTTTGCTTGTATAACCCTTCGAGCCTACATCTTATCCCTATGCCAAGAAAAAGATACCCGGTTTCTTTATGAATATAAGCATCACCATAGCACACTTCTCAATCTTGAAGAGTCATTCTGATTTACTTAGCACTTGAAATTGTCAATCCGACATCGTCAATGCCACCGATTTAAGTTTTGAATGAGACCATTTCCTTAACTTTTCTATTAGATAAGGTTTGTTGTGTAGCAAGTGACTCAATTTCTAGATACAGCTCGGAGCCAATACCCACCAAGAAACTGGAATTTGTCGTGAATGCTGAGAATACGCATATGTCCACGATATAAGCCTGTAAGCGAATTTTGTAGTCTAACGAAGGACAACTATGGCGACTAGTTCTTCTGCATAAGAAACTGACCAGTGGTTCTCTTGTTTCTTTTGTTATTTGGATAGTCTTGAAGCTTTTTATGTGCATTAGTATGAAGTCTGGCAATTGGCATCAACCTCATACAACTAGTGCATCTACGCATTCACATCAGAAGCATTCCAGCTAATAATCATCAAGGACATATATATACCTCTATTAGTAATGGATCCTATCTCTATTTAATATATTTGTACTACAAAATGGGAAGATAAATTCTCTTTTATAGTCTTACCTGCTTCTAATTTATTTAAGAGATTGAATTTACGATTTTTTTTTCATTCTTCTGGTCATCAGAAAATATAGAATGTATGGATTCCATGTTTTCCGAGGGAAGAGTTGAATCTCAAGCAATTAGATGGAAGTGAGAGTACCTGCTATTGTATAACAACGTCTTTAAGTGAAGATCTTTGAATTGTGACAAGGAATATCTATCCTTTATAAAGATTTTGATGAGGGAAGCCTTAATTCTATTTTTCACTGTTAGAGTTTTAAATACACAAATACAAGGCTGAAGTTTTAGAAACAAAATCATAAGCCTAATTACA
>JAOQMS010000008.1:38194970-38206577 GCA_027563885.1 Erythroxylum longipes | reverse complement strand
ATTCACTAAAACCTATGCATTTCCTAAGCTTTTTGAACCCAAACCCTTTCAAAAATTCAAACTTTCGGGTCAATTTTTTGCTATTATTATGATAAATTAAATGAAGAAATTTAATAACACTTCCCTTAGCAACATTTTCCTAATTGTATTAAGTTTCTAATGACACCAAAATCATTCAATTTGGTTTGGTACTCTAAAAGTGATGCCCCAATCATTTTTGGTTTGTTCCAATACTAACACAGCATTCTATATTTAACTTCTCTTCAAAAATTTAGATCCTTAGAGGCTGAATTTAAACTGAATTTCTTCATAAAACTCGTATCCCTATGTCTTTAGTTTACTCCGAATCAAAAATCACTTCATTTGGACACCTACACAAAAATTTATTCCTAAAATATCAAAACATGTCTGTGCAGAAAAATGGATTTTGCCACGGCGAAATCAAAAGTTTGCCGCGGTGAACTTTTCCAGAAACTCATTTCGAAGACAATTTTCGACATTCTTCATCTATATACTCCCCATATTTCAAATATAATTTATATTAACCTTAAACCACCTCTTCTACTTCATTTCCAAGCTCATTTCAACACAATGTCATTAACAAATACATTAAAATCTATCTTTGATCATTAATTAAAACATTTTCATCAACAACTTCCTACACACATTCAACTTCATTTCACTTCTAACTATCATTAAACATGCTTCATCCGAAAATTGATAAAGGTTCATGCTTATACTTACTTGTTGAAGCTTCAAAATCTTCGAAATCTTCAAGATCTTTACAAACCCTAGATTTTCTCTTCTCTTCCTCTCCTTCCACGACACACTCTTCTTTCTCTCTTCACTCACGTTTCTTTCTTCTTAAAAATACAAGACAATAACTTCTTCTTTTAATAGCCTTAATGAGTGTGCAAAGTCCATTTTGCCCCTTGCTTAAGGCCTTATGTCTTATAACCTTAAGTGTCATGCCCAATTTGCCCTTATACAATCTTACAACTTTAATACTTTAATTCAATTAATCTATGTCATAAAATCTTACCAACATTGACATAATAATTAAATCCACAAAATAATCCCTTAAGGATCTCATAATTTATTTAAATCATGCTTATTCCTCAAGAAAAAATTTAGGGGGCCAACAGTATATGATATTATAACTTGGGATTTCATCTTATAGGTGCTAGAGGTGTTTGGATTTCTCAATAGATACAGGGAATGAAAAAAGGAATGTATCACTACTCCCTCTGTTTAATGACATAATCTATAGTGAACCCACCAAATTGTTTTGGTGGAAAAGGTTTAAGACATAGAGATTCTCTATCCCTTTATTTATTCATCTTGGGTATGGAATTTTTAACAAGACTAGTTAAACACAATATTTCTATGAACCTCACTTCAACTACCATAAGAAATATAAAGAAATAGAACTTCAGCCTGAACTTCACAGGTGACCTCATAATGTTCTTTAAAGCTAATGATAGGCTAGTGTTTACCTTAACCTGTTCCCTAAGGACCTTTAAAGAATTATCGAGCTAACAAATCAATTCTTGGAAAAGTCTACTAATCATCTCCTTAAGTGCCTTAAAGGAAGTAGATTGGTTATCTATGATTATTGGACTACAAATTAGTGAAATTTTATTTAACTATTTATGACTTCCTTCATACACTAAAAGATTACAGTTCAGAGAATGCTCCCCTCTCTTAGAGAAGGTTCAAAAAACATTAGGATCCTGGTGTGTAATAAGGATCTCTCTGATATAAAAAGGGCAGTTTTGGATATTAGTTGACCTATATATGTCTTACTAAAGGAGTGATTGAGTCTCTAGAATGGATGTTGAGAGATGTCATTTAGAGGGTAAGAATGTTGGGAGGAAAATGTCCAAAGTTAGTTAGAAGGAGATAAATAAACCTCTGGTAGAGGGAGGTTTGGGCATTCAATATTTAGTCAGCCTAACCAACAAGATTATAATTGCTAAAGGATGTGATAAACAATGGAAAGCAAAGGAAACCTATAGTAATAGCCTTCTAATGTGTGGTAGGAAATGGAGAAAAAGCCTCCCTACTCTATGATAACTAGAGTAATGCAAGGCCTCTATATATAGCTAACATATAAAGAACCTAGAGGAACACAATCCCTCACAAATTTAAGAAGAAAGAGAGGATTAAAGGGAATCAATAGGGAAGGTTTCCCCAAAAGTAGCTACTTATATACCTGAAGACAATGCTATCCCAAGTAACAAGAATAAGTATGTTTAAACTCATCACCACTCCGGGAAATTCCCTAATAAGTGTTCTAGCGCAGTATTAAGTGGAATTAAAGTTAGGGTGAAATGGAACAACAAGATCTAGAATAGTTAATTAAAGGTCCCATTCCTATTGTGGCTAGTCATCAAGTAAGGACTACTCATATAAGAAAAATTAAGCTTCTTAATGTTCCTAATATTTGCCTACTGTGTAAGGAAGAGGTAGAATCATACACCACCTCATCTTTAGATGCAAATTCTTTAGATGGATTTAGGCTAAAGTTCAAGAAGCATGTTAGGTTCACAAAAGGTGGTTTAACTATCTGGATATGTTAGTTGGCTAGGAAATGATAACTCATTATTAAGGGAGGAGAAATCAGTAATTACCAAGGATAACAATTTACAATATCTAGAATAAGTAAAATAACTGGGACTTTAAAGGAGTGCAAAATATAAAAGAGGAACTCCTAGGGGATCATATAAAAATAATTATAGAACAAATTGCAAGCCACCAAGATAAGGGTAGTAGGGATGCTAATATTGCCTCTGATCTAAATCCTTAAATTAATAATTAGTGGTCTAACTATACAATTAGAGTAGGTCAAGAAAGAATTTTCATTAGCCTAATCTCCTTTAATTGGAGAAGGAAAAAACAAAGTGGTATTAATTAAGAAGCTCAACAAATACTTAAACAAGTTATCAGAAGAAATGTAAGAATTAGGAATTTTTACACACCATTATTCATTCCAATATGAGTGGGGCTTTTACAACCTCACAAAATCCTTTATAGAGACTTGCTAATTTAGGAAGAGTATCTGATCTTGTATCTATGCAAGAAAGAGAAAGTGTTATAAGAGAAAGTGGATAGTGAAGCTAAAGAGAATATGGGTCCCTCAAAACCACACATCTGGCCTTATATAAACCAAATGGGCTTAGAAAATAGGGCCATAGAATGTCCTCATGATAAATGTAAGTCTGCAGAAATAAGTGTGATGGGCTAGGCTACAACTTATTTGTGAACCCGGACCTATTCCAATTTATTCATACATTCTTAACTTCTACAAAAATTAACTTTCCTTTTAATAAACATATTATTCAAAGCATATCAAAACATATATAAGATTAAAAATCCAATCTTTATCAAGGACTAAAAAAATCTCCTTAAAAGATACGTATACTTATTCTAATAATTGCAAATGACCATATTATAGCATAGCTCATTTGGGTCCTCGAATTTACACTCCAAAATCTATAAATTGACAAGAAAACGTGAAAATAGAAAGGAATATAAGAAACTTAAAAAATCTTATTGTTGTAACTTTAAAAGCTATAAAACTAAAGAAAATCTTAGCTGCAAAGAGTAAATAGTAAAATTTAAGAAGAAGTAATTTGGAGTGAATCAAAGTCTTTGAGTTAAAAAAAAGAAAATAAAAGAGAAGTGCACAAGGCTCCCCGTTTGGGGACGGTTTGGGGACGGTCATAATGCACGCAATCTTCCTTTTGTATTTTTACAAAAATGTTATTTCCATGACTTTAATATGTGCCTTTATGGTCATAAAGGAGCAACGGCTCACCCTCAAAGTTGTGACAACTAACTACGAATATTATATTTGCTTAAAACATAATAACTCAACCAAATATAATTTTATAGGAAACATCATTTTTAGTATTAAAATTCAAAAACCAAATCTTGCGCTAATACCAATTAGTTTCATACCTTTGAAATTTTTTATTTATGAAAACTTTTAACATTTTAAAATAATTTAAATATGGTAGGTAATTATTTACATTTAAATTTTATTCATATTGTTCTATCAACACCAAACAAAATTCCTATTAGCTTGGAATTATATTTACTATTTTTATTTTACTACGAATAAATATTGATCTTACAAAGAAATAATTAAAATTTAATCATGTTTGATTGTTGGAAACTTTGGATTGATATTTTTATATTTAAAATATTTAACTAATAGTGCTACTGATAAATTACTTTACATGTTTATTTATTATATTTAAAAATTGAATTATAATAATTTGATTGTAGTTTCTGTAATTTATTGTTACTAGTTATATATTAGGTTCCATCATGTTTACTAATTTTTATACGTAATATCAAATAGTTAAAATTGATGATTGGTTAGATAAAAAGATCGATTTAAAAACAAATTGAGTTAAAAAAGGTAAAATAAATATATAAAAAGCTACCATAGTCACGTGCAGTTTTGTAAATCTATCAATTATGTAACTTATATAAGATCCTTTTAAAAAACATTATCATAAATTTATTCAACCACCATAATAATTTATATATTGAATGTCCCATAAACTTTTAAAGTGCAATGTTAGCTAAAAATTAAATATTAATCAATTATTGGAAGTCCTTTCTTTTTTTGAAAAATATGCAAATTTTTTATAAAAGTAAAAAAGAATACTTATCTAAAATATATGATCCTTTATTGAGTGGGTCCCACTATGGAAGAATCAATTTTTTTCACCTTTAAGCATAAATATTAGGATAGGAAAAACTATAGGATAATAAGGTCAATATTAGACTAGTAATTACAACCCAAAGGGCCAGAGGACCACATCTTAAGGTTAACTTTAATGTACAACATGATACAGGCATTAGTGAGTATGCATGTGTAGTAAATTTATGTTGTGTTACAAAAGGTGCTAACTTCTAATCTCCATTTGGATCTTAAGGTAAGGTTGTAGAGCATATAAATTTTGCGCTCCAAGATACGCTCCCTATAGCTTGATTTAATTACTAAATAAGATGATGATGATGATGATTTATGTGTGTATGCAAATATTATGCATTTGAACAAAATTATAAAAATCATGTCATAAATGCACCAATTTTGTTCTATATGCTACCACTCATATGACTTATTAGGCTAACACTTTAAATCTCTCAACAATTTGAGAGACGAGATGCTACAATAAGAGACTTAGTTTCAATTAAAAAATTACAAGTATTTATTTTTTTAAACTATTGAACTTTGCATTTCCATATGCATAGCGTAAATATATTAATAATTTAAGTATAGAGAAATTATAGAGATAAAGTTCAAAAAAATTAGTAAAGATTCTTAATGAATATTTTAGAAGACATTAAGATAAAATATAGTAATTTTGTGTTACACACTATAAATATTTTGTTGGACCAACTGAGATTATAACTTATGATCTTGATAATAATAAAATATGATACTACTAATATTTTTATCTTTGGAGATGTTTTTGAAAGATTATCTTTGGTAATATTAGTAAGTTAATTTGTTAACGATTCATTCAAAAGCTTAAAGATTAAGTTTAATGGAAAGGTGAAGTGATCGAAGGATTAAAATAAGCAAAAATGAAGCACCAAATACAATTCAAGAGAGTTTCAAGACAATTTAAGTCAAGTTCATCATGAACAAGAAAGAATAATGCCATTCTATGTGTGATAACCATTGTAATATGTCTTGTTACCTTATCTTAATGATCTCAATGAATTGGAATATCAATCATTACTTAATCATTTATATGTAGGACACAATGCATAAATACTTTTATAATCAAAAAGAAATTTGTTTAGAACTTTAAAGAAAATATTTTGATCTTAAAAAAATTTAGGGACTTTTAAAATGGTTTAAGTTAATTTTTATAAAAATTATGGTGTTTTGATGTTTTTGAAAAACTTAAACTATTGAAAATTAGTGAATTAAATTGCTTTTGAAAGTTAATATTTGTAAGAGTTTGCTAGCCTAAAAGTTTGGTAGCCTCAGAGTTTGGTTTGACCAGCCTAACCTAGGAACAAATTACATAATTGGTGTAGTATATTAGGCTAGGAGATAGGCTAGTCGATTTCCCAACTAGATGTTCATAGGCTAGTTAATGGTATATGATGGACTAGTAATTGCAATGGCTAATTTGTATTTCTAAAAACTATTTGAGTTGACTTTAGGTATAAGTAGACCATAATTGAGTTATAGGAGTAACCTTTGGTACTAGAGGGAGTCTCAATAAATTTTATAGAGAGTTTCATTACATTCATATGTGTGAACATAATATGAGTCCTTAGTTATTATGATATAGAAAGGAATTCGTGGATTGTATTTAAATAATTGGGATATCAACTAAGAGAGAGCAATTAAATTATTAAAGGTCATCTTTATTCATGGAAAAGAAGATGTGTAAAGGATTTCTTTTCACCCTAAGAAAGGAATAAGTGTTAGGATTCCGCTTTACTTGATGGAAGACATGTTTGAACAACTTCTCTTTGCTTATTAAAGAAAACAGTAAATTCTTAAGTGAAACTTAAAGAGTGGATCTAGATCAAATATTTTTTTGTCTATCCATTATAACTTACTTTTATAATTATTATTTTTCCTTATTTCTGATTGTTATGTAAAAAAAAATCATAATCATTCATTACAATAGGCAATTTGTTCATCATTTTTAAATAGGCCAAAAATATATATACACAATTCATCCCCCTCTTATATGTCATCCATGAATTAATAATTGGTATAAGAGTAGGTCTCATATATTAAATTTATATTTATAGTAAAATTTGAGCAAAAATCACTATAGCACATTTTTATTCATTTATTAGCCAAAATCAACAATGTATGGATAGACCCTCTTTTTTGAAGGTGATAATTATATATAATAAAAAACTAAGATCAAACACTTCCTTTTAGCCAAAATGGTCGATTTTAGAGATTTTTAGATAATGGTTCTTATGTTCCAATGAAGAACAAAATTTTAGATGAAGTGGAGACCGAGGTATTAAAAGATATAAGTGAGTTTAGCAATAATCATAAGAGACTAATTGCAGTAAAAAGCAAAATGGTACATTTTTTATCTTATGAATTCAATAGAGTGTTTATGTGTGAAACTACCTATAAGAATATTTAACACATCTGAAATCACATATGAGGGTTTTGTTTAAGTAAAAGAGAGTAAAGTGAGTTTATTAGTGAATCAATATGAGTTATTTCATATGTAAAAAATTGTGTGTTTTATAACCAATAATGATGAGGTACCCTCTTACTCATATTACAATGATGATGATGATTGGGATGTTAAGCTTTTGTATGATGAGCTTGATTAACGTTTAGAGGCTATGACTATAAAAAAGAAGAAATATTAGTCCAAGTATAAAAACGTTTAGAAAGTCTTGGATGCATGTATAATTGAGAATATGAAATTGAAATGAATAATATGCTAGATTTTTAAGAGTATAATTTTTATCAATAATAAAGTGGTTAATTTGTTACAAGGGAATAAAGCATCAAATAAGGAGATCAATATACTTAAAAATTAACGTCTAACTTGACTAACAGCATGCTTGGAGCCCAGTAGAGCTCAAATGATAGGCATGTCATTAGATACATTAATGGAAGCGGATCACCAATGCCAAGGAAATTTTTATAAAGAGAAAGCTTATGCATAATATAAGCCATTGCCTAAATTATCATATAAAAATATAGCATTAAATACTACACATGAAAACTTCAATACTCATGTATTATCTTTTATGTCCCAAGCTAAAAGACAATTATATAATTTTATGTATAACGTAAAAATCTAGACTTAGATGACATAATACTCCAAGTAAAAACATGCCAACATTTTATGCTAGGCCATCTAGAAAAAGCATTCAACAATCTTATCAAGCTAATTATTATTATAGGCTTCAAATTTATTAAAACGTATAGTGTATGAAATGTTTGATTTTAGAAGTATAGTTATTGCTAATATTAAGTGGATTATTTATTATATAAAAATTAAATAAAAGAGATCAATTTCTCCAACTAATTATTGTCTAATTTCATTTTAAGGTGTGAAAAATATAGTAGCATATTAGGAACCCAAAAGAGCTCTAATGATAGGCATAAGATTGGCTACACTAATAGAAGTGTATCAATAATGTCAAGACAAATTTTATAAAACAAAAACATATGCATAATATGACATTGCTTAAATTATGACATCAACATATGTTATTAAATTCTAGACATAAAACCCTTAACAATCTTGCATCTTATTTTAGGTTCCAAGTAAAAGGGAAATTCTATAATTTTATATGTTGATATAAGCATAGTGTCCATATGTTTTTGAAGGAAACTTTTAGTATTTTTCTATGTAGTTTATCTAAATTACCTTAATTTCATACTTAATTGGTTTTATTTAACTATTTAGGTAATTTTGGAGATACATTACATTAGGAAGTAATTTTAGCTAAGGATCATAGAGTTTTTTATACTGACATAAGATGAAGAAGCATCTTTGATTGAACTTCGACTTAGACATATGTATATTATAGAAAGTATCCCTCTCTGAATGGAGAAAGTTGACAAGAAGATTAAATAAGACCTTATATGGTGTATGTCATGATATGTTCCTATTTGGAATCAAGGTTTAAATAAATGGTCTCATATATGAGTATGTCAAAACCTACATTGAACTTACAGTGTTGAAGAATATAAATGTGTTCTAGCCAGTGTTAGTCACTAACTTTAACAATATAAAAAGCATTTATACAAGAAGTTTTTCATATACAAGAAGTTTTTCATATACAAAAACCCTAAGTCAAGACTTCTAGCCATATTCAAAGAAAAAAGAGATCTGACATCACCCAAATGAAGCAAAAAGATCAAATGCTTTATATTTGTGCTTATTTTCTTAAAGATGATGGTTAACTAATTTTAGTATTATCTAAATAAGAAGAACCCTATTATTACTTCATATGGGTTGTAATAATATTTTATGGAAGGTTTTTATGCTTAAGAAATATCTTTACTATTTTTAATTTTAATTTGATAAAAGCTAGTAATTTAATCAAATATGAGTTTACATCCAACAATTTAAGAAAAAATGTTTGTATATTAACTAAGGCATTGATAATGAGAATCAAATGGGATTCTAAAGATGGGCTTATAAAAAAATTTATTATTAGGGTCAAACCTTTTATAGAATCACAAATTTTAATGCATCCTTGGAGGTTCTAATTATATAGAGATATCAGTCAATCAATTTAATAATAGATAGTTGTAATTTGAGAGGGAGCAATTCATTAACTTAGATATTTCCACCAGTCTATGTCATAAAATCTCTGAAATTGAATCTTAAATACAAAGATAATATCAGGGGAGTCCTTGTTTAAATATTTTAATTGTAATACTTTTCTAGTTAATTATTGCCTTGTCTTGTTTTCGTGGAATCTTAATCAACTTTAGGATTATTTTAGGGCTACATTACATTATTCTCAATCTTAATATTAACTAGATGATAGTAAGAGAATTAAACTTAGCACTCAATAGATCCCTATAGGAATGATACTCTAGTTGTTACTATATTATTATGAAATAATGAGTGCACTTCGCTAAGTCTATAGTAATAGTATCAGGACAATAATTTAAAATTGAAAATACATTAATAAATAGTTTTTTGGCACCATTTTCGGACATCCATTAATATTAAAGAGACTAAAAATTATCAATCTTGACTTTTTTGTTTATTTTTATTTCTTATTTTCTATTCTTGGTTCTATTCTTGATTTTTGGTTTGGGATACTTTATTCATAACCATAAATAAGCTATTTAAATTTTTTGATGAAGACCCACAAATTGAGAAAACAATTATTTAGACGATTAAAGGATAACTAGTCATTAACATAAGAAATCTAGGAACTTGTTACTATGGAAGAAGAGCAAAAATGGTTGATTATATGAAGACATCACTAATAGGGATAAGCTCAAGCATGTCTAGACCATCAGTTGCAACGAATAACTAAAATAAAATTGAATATTATTCAAATATTGCAACTAAAAGACATCCAACTTTAAAAAGGTCATAAGGAGACTGTCCAACTAAAAGACTTCAAAGAAATACTTATTAGAAGACAATCCAATCATTTTTAGAATAATAAATTCTTTTATTCATAAGATCCTTAATTTTTAGACTATTTAATTTAGTTAAACCTTTGTTTTGTTTTATTTATTATTGTTTTTAGTTTATTTGTTATTTTCTTTTTCTTGTTTGTTGTTTCCCATATGAGGTATTTAATTTTTTATGATTCTCGTGAACTCACACTTGCAACTTTAACAACTTGGCTTATAGAAGTTTCTATATTTATAATTTCTTTACTCTTTCCCCTTTTTATGCATAATATTTATTTATTTTGTGCACTACTTATGCATCTAATTAGGATAATGTACATCTTACGTGCAGGGAGGGATATCCACGAGTCATAGTTGAGTAGAAAATAAGTAAATCAATCTAATTGCATGTATATTAGTAAATTATAAGAAAATGAATAATAAAAATTAAAGTGACTAAATTAATTCATTAGATGTGTATATTGATTTTTAAGTCAACTATATTAGGTTATAAATAAGGTTACTAATAAGTAGTTTGATACAAAATTGATCTAACAATCTTGAGAATAATTCTTTAATTAAATGAGGTTACCGTGTATATAATTTTAACATAACATGAGCTAAAGTATAATTTTTTGTTATTCTTTATTAGTCATGAATTAACACAAAATAGAAAAAATTCAATAAAGTTTGAACATAAATAAAACTCTATTATACTAATTTTGATTGAAGTAAATAGTTCAAGGTTATGAATAATGACGGTAGATTGAATTTGTTACCTAATTAAGTAATCAGAAGTATTTATAACTAATGGTTTATCATCATGTTAAAAGGTTGGGATGATATTTTAAACACGCTCTTCATGCTTTATAAAAAATATATAAAAAATCTATTGTGTTAGTTTGTTTCGGTATAGTTTGATAATTACTTATTGGTTCACATTGTTGGCTTATATTGTATTCAATTTATATAAAAGGTACAAATGTTTAACTTTAGTTAAAATTTAAAGAATTGTGATGTTAGATTAAAGCTAAAGTGTAAGTTAGCGTAACTATATGCAAATTTAGGTAGTTGGTGAATAGTATAGTTAAGAGAATAATGATCATCTTTAGTTATTCTAGTTAGATTAATGAATCTTCTTGAAATTAGAACTTAATTATATTGAGACCAGTTCTGATTGATTTACTTGAAGATAAATAAACAATTTAATATATATGAATATACAGTACATTGGTAAGTGATTTTGTTTAAGGTCGATGAGTTTTGCATAAGAAAAAGCATTTTTTGTTGAACATGATCTCAAATACAGAGAATTACAGCCTATCTTCCTCCCTGGATGGAGGAAGTTGATAATTGAAACAGACATATATTATGTTGGACCCTGAAACTTTTCTTAGAAAATTTCGAGCGGTACATGAGAAGTGTGGATAGGGTCATGTTTTGCTTTGGTGATTTTGGTAGTGAGAGACTATGAAATGGGCAGAATT
>JAOQMS010000008.1:38160513-38171653 GCA_027563885.1 Erythroxylum longipes | reverse complement strand
CCCTAAACTTTTGAAAATTTCCGGTACCGGCCGGTATTGGCCGGTATTACCGGTACCGGCCGGTACCGACCGGTATTGGCTGGTACCGACCGGTATTTATACCCGGTACCCAAAGGGTCGGTACCGTTCCGTTTTCTGGCCGGTACGGAACGGTACCCATAACAGTGGTCCATATGCTTCTTTGCAACGACAATCAATGTTTTGTAACAAGGAAGGAAGGATAGCTGAAAATAGTTTGTTAAAATGATTCATAACAAAAAGGAAGATCCTAGCTACACTTCAAAGAATGAATCTTAATCAATAACGTTTATGCTGTGATTGGATCATTAATTTTAGTATATGAATGAGCTTTGATATTGCATCCAAGTACCGAATGCAGATAAGGTAACATGGGTATATCAAGAGATACATGTATGGTTTTCCATTCAACAACTACAAAATTTTTATTTAATTCTAAATCTGTACAAAGGGAATCGCATTCCTGCGGAATTGGAATCATCAGCATCATGTTTCATGATCTTTTTTATGGGGTGCTGTCCGTATCAAACAACAGGATGGAAACTCCTTTTATTTTAGACCACAGAAGTAACACATAAGATAACAAAAAGCGGGGAACAGCTACTTCACAATTGTCTGATCTTGCTCTTGCTCTACTATGGCTTACTCTGCATCAACTTCACGCCCCTTGAAGCTGTTAAAGTATCACTCCCAGTTTCACCAACCCAAGCTCAAACCAAACTCTCTCTGTTTATACGCTTTTCACGACCAAAACCCATCATTCAAAATTTCTTCTCGTCTCAATACCAGGATACCCATTTTCTCTAATCAACCGTTGCTCCCTTGTCACAGAAAACAAGTCAACCTTTTACAGGTGTTATTGAGGTTTTCATGAATTGTCAACTTTTAGTTATGTTTTCTCTTTAGTTCTTTTAGGGTTTTGTTCTCCTGTAGGTTGAGTATTCTGCTGGAGAGGAAGCAGAATCGCTTGTAAGTGATGTGAAAAATCAGGAAGGTTTTTCTTGGGCATCTGTGGTATTACCGTGAGTTCCTCGTCTTCTTCTTTTGATTCCAGAGATTCTGATTTTTGTCTGTTGTTTATGAGTAATTAAGTTTTGTTGCTTTAGATGCTGAACTATGCTGCTTGAGTGCTTGAATTATCTTTTTTGAAATGTAGATAATTTCATAAATATGAATAGTTACAGGATATTACAAAACAGCCACTCCTCGTCAAATGGAGTTGCAACGATCTTTACAAGAAGATCATTTTCAGTTCCAGTGATAAAACAACTTCCAGCATTACTAATCTAGAGATTCAATCTCATTTTAGGGCCTCTTGTGACGAATTCTCCATATGAAAATGTCATAGCAGTCAACCTAAGCTTAGTGAAGTATCCTATCCAGTTGTAATCCAGAATATCCTTTGGTTCTCCTAACAATTTAGCATTCCTCATTCTCCAAATGTAGCATACTAGCATAGCATCCTGCTGTGAATATTTTTTGATCACCTCTCTCATTACATCTCATTCTGCTAGCCCATTTGAGAGTGCTAAACCAAAATTTGGTTGTTTTCTGCAAATTGAAAACCTTCAAAAACTGACTCCACAATTGATTAGCATATACACATTTGACATACAAGTGATATAGAGTCTCCAAAAGGTTAGCACAGAGTGGACAGGTGGTGTCTGTTACTTGAGATATTAGTCCGTCTCTAGTTCCCAGCCCTTGTAGTGCTGCTAACCACAGTTTAACGGATTGAGCTGGAGCAATGTTTGGGTCCCATATGAGTTTATGGAATTGAAATTTGATTATAGGTCTTGAAAGCAGCCTTCTACAAGATTCAATAGAGAAAGTTTTAGAGCTACGTAGCTCCCATTGTATTGAATCTCTTTGTGATTGGTCAGGCTGATAGTTTGGTAGATTATTCATGATAGTGCTGGTGCCTCTGTTTGAATGGAAAGGCCAGCTCCAGTTTCTATTTTGTATTAGCATCTCCACCTTGGTGCTCTTAGGAATTGATCCTCTCAGCGTTTGATATTATTGAGTGAAGTACAATGGCCTCATGGGATGCCAATTATCAAACCTGAAAGTATCCCTTTGATTTCCTATGAAGTGCTTGACATGAGGTTGCATGAATTGCCTTATGCTCAGTATCTGTTGGAATACATAGGATTGTGTAGATTTGCTTTGAATAGTCCATATGCTCTCTTGTTTGATGTGTAACATGTGAATCCATTTCACCCATAGACTTTCCTTTGCCACACATATTCTCCATAGACTCTTAGCCAATAAAGCTTTTGCCATTCTATTAGCTGAGGTGATTCCAAGTCCTCTATAATCCTTAAGTAGACATATTGAGCTCCATTTAACTTTGGGGGAGGTTCCATGATCGTTGTTCTGTCCATTCCATACAAAATCTCTTACACATCTGTCAATTTTCTTCAGGATACTCTTAGGTAAGGCAGTATGTGAAAACCAGTAGATATGTAAGTTATTGAGAATTGAGATAGCCAGTTGCAATCTGCCTCCATAGGAAAGAAATTTTTTACTCCAGCTTGATATTCTCTTTTCAATTGAGATAATAAGGGGCCTGCACTCTATTTCCTTGAGTTTTTTAGTAGAGATAGGAACTCCCAAATAGGTGAGTGGAACATGCTTGATTCAATTTTGATAAACATATGTTCCTTTTGTTAAAGCGATCAGCGAAAGTGGATTGAACAAGCTATTGGTGAAAATAACATTAAATGGAATTTTCATTTAGAGTTCTTTGACATCTTTTTCTTGTGTTCCAGGACTAAAGGCATTATACTGAAGGCTTTAGATAAAAATGTAGCTTTTGTTGATGAATTTTTATTGGACGTTATGTTACTTCTTCTGCTATTGTTTTTGTGAATTGGTTCACTTTATGGGTTATAGGTTTCTCTTCCCAGCTCTGGGAGGATTGCTGTTTGGCTATGACATTGGTGCCACTTCTGGTGCTGCCCTATCATTGCAGGTGCTTCAAAAATTTAGTGGCCTTTTCTCTAATTTTACTAGTTACCCTTCTTGTAACTTATCTTACAACCAATATTTCTTGAATTTGATAATTACTTTGTCAATTTATCAGTCACCTGAACTTAGTGGGACAACATGGTTCAACCTTTCAGCTGTTCAGCTTGGCCTTGTGGTATGGGTTATGGGCTGTACTAATTGCTGTTTCTCCATTGACTACAGAAGCGTTTTTGTCCTGTTTCTTCTTTTCTGTCAATGAATCAGTCTTTTCTAAAGACTTATGGACTTGAATATAGGTTAGTGGTTCACTTTATGGAGCTCTCCTTAGTTCCCTCCTTGCCTACCCAATTGCAGATTTTCTGGGTACTTTTCTTAGCTACTCTGTTCATTATAGATACTTGGAACTTCTCAACTAATGTCTGCTATACATTTTCATGTGTTGTAAATAAAGGAAGAAGAAGGGAACTTATCACAGCATCTGTACTATATTTTCTGGGTGGACTGGTAACTGCTTATGCTCCTAGCCTTGTTATTCTCTTAGTAGGACGCCTTCTCTATGGACTTGGTATTGGTTTGGTGAGCCTCTTACCATATAAGATTACTGTACAATAAATTTTGTATGATAGAATGATGATAGATAACTAATTCAAACATCTTATAAATGTTGCCACATGACAGGCCATGCATGGTGCTCCTCTATATATTGCAGAAACTTGCCCCTCGCAGATTCGTGGAACTCTAGTGTCTCTAAAGGAGCTATTCATAGTTCTGGGAATTTTGGTGTGACACATTATTCTGTCTTCTTAGTAACTTACCTTTCATAAATAGCTTAGTCCTGAAAATTTCTACAGTTAGGATATTCTGTAGGAAGCTTCCAAATTGATGCAGTTGGGGGTTGGCGTTACATGTATGGATTTGGCATCCCAGTTGCTTTGCTTATGGGACTAGGCATGTGGACTCTCCCACCCTCTCCACGCTGGTTGCTTCTTAGGGCGGTTCAGGCGAAAGGATCCTTACAAGATTACAAAGAGAAGGCCATTTATGCCCTCAGCAAACTTAGGGCCCGGCCTCTTGGTGACAAGGAATCTGAGAAGCAAATAGAAGAGACCCTTTTGTCATTGAAGTCTGCCTATTCCGAGGAGGAATCTGAGGGGAATTTCTTGGAAGTTTTCCAAGGACCAAGTTTGAAAGCCTTCATTATTGGTGGGGGATTGGTGCTCTTCCAACAGGTTCTCATCTTTTCAATTTATTACGTGTTTTTTCATGCTATTTTGTGTGTGCTTGTAAAGAAAGAGAAGTCATATCTGGTTTGTACCGATCACCTGATTTTGACAGATAACTGGTCAACCAAGTGTTCTATATTATGCAGGTCAAATTCTACAGGTATCCAACAAAATGTTTTAATAGACTGTTCCATTTCCAATGTGGAAGTATTTTCTTTTATGCCATTTAACTCAAACTATAATAAAATCTTTGTTTGTAATACAAAAGAGTGCTGGGTTCTCTGCTGCCGCAGATGCTACCAGAGTTTCAGTTGTAGTAGGTCTGTTCAAGGTACCTCTCCAAGGGTTTTTTCCAATTTAAACTAAAACTTAGTTTTATAGCCATATCTGTTCCAATTCCCGATGCAATTAACTATTTGTCTCTGATTTATCTGCTGTAGCTACTGATGACATGGATAGCTGTCCTAAAAGTTGATGATATTGGGAGAAGACCCTTACTAATTGGAGGTGTCGGTGGGATTGTACGCACACTACCTGTTGCAATATTTTATTTTATGTCTACATTTGAAGAGTGAAAAGCATCTGCTTTCTCTGTTCTTGTCGCAGGCTGTTTCATTGCTTATGCTTTCTGCTTACTATAAGTTTCTAGGAGGATTCCCTATTCTGGCTGTGGCTGCTTTGCTGCTCTATGTTGGTTGCTATCAGGCAAGTACATATGTTCCATTGGAGATTACTGAATTTTACTTTTTCTTTGGATATGATTCGAATTTTACTTCTTCTTTTGATATGATTCTGCTATTCTGCCATAGTAATTACTGAAAACTGAAAGTTGAGATAGCAGGAGTATAAATTAGTACACACTTTTAATCTTACACTTCCTTTTCCCATTTGGGCTGGTTGATTACTGATATCTGAATTTGGAAATTTTCTTCCTTTCATTTCATTTCAGGTATCATTTGGGCCTATTAGTTGGCTAATGGTGTCAGAGATCTTCCCACTTCGTACAAGAGGAAGGGGAATTAGTCTTGCAGTACTGACTAACTTTGCCTCCAATGCCATAGTAACCTTTGCATTCTCACCGTTGAAGGTACTGGTTTTATCAACTTTAATCTTTCCCTTTGTGCCTCTTTTCCTTTTCCATCATTTTTTAATCATCTAAATTTCTTTCTTCTCATTGGTATCCTTTGTCCTTCACTGGCGCAGAAGTTAACTTCATCAATATCTGTTCATTCTGCAGGAAGTGCTTGGAACTGACAATCTCTTCCTTCTCTTTGGGGCTATTGCTCTATTGTCGCTTTTCTTCACGGTTGTTTTTGTTCCAGAGACTAAAGGTTTGAGCTTGGAAGAAATTGAATCTAAAATCTTGAAGTGAAAACTTAAAAAACTACTGCATTATGGTCTGGTAACCGGGTAGTGTAACAGAAGGTCATCTGCTTGCAGCCTCATCAATGGAATGCTTTCTGTACCTATTTACTGATGTGTTTCTACCAGATTCAAAATCGGTCCTGATTTGCCAAGCAAAGATGTATATTTCGTTATTATTTCTCTCTAATTTAGAGAATTCGATGTAAATAAATTTGAACTCAGGAATGCTATCCAGTAATATGCTCTTTTAAGTATTTTGACTGAGGAATAAGAAATGCTTGAAAATGCATGATGGGCTGAACATTACGCCGTTTCTATAAAGCTCGACTTAAATTTGCATCTCTCCCAGAAGCACTGTGATAGGAATGAATTCAAGAGTCAATAGATTAGGGTATTAGGGGTTTTGTTAATGGAATAGTCAATGGCATCCCATCCAACTTGTATATAGTTGATGGAAAACGTGAGCCACTTTATATTCTGAATAGGGATGATCTAAAGATAGAAAACGTACATATTTAGACAATCTTTCTATTATCACCAATATCACTAATAACCTTTCAATTTGTGTAACCCCTCCTCGAAGTCAAGGTAAATATCAGTCCGTACTTCTTGAATTGGAAGCGGCTGTAACATTCTTGGACTTAGCCACAGCTTCAGACTTGTCCCTTTTACAGGTGTCACGCACTTATGAAAGAGTTCTTTTGACATTCTCTTCACATAAAAATACATATATAGCCATATATAAGTACTTAAATTCCTTGAATGACCTCCATAACGGTGTCCTCAATAAGATAATTATGTTCATCAACTCCACGTTAGTACCCACCACTAACCTTCTTTTTGCCACCGTAACAAACTATGAGACCAAGTATATACTGAAGCACTAAATTCAACTTGCTTAAAGTTTTTCTTCACCCTCCACATATGGACAAGTGCAAGTACTTTTCAAATATGTACAAATGCAAGTACTTTTCAGATAATGAATTGCTAACATAAGCAACAAGTTGTGCCTTAAAACAACTCCCGATCCTATTCCCACTTGCATATGCTTCAATCACAAATTCCTTACTAAAGTCAGTCAAAGTTAAAACTAGAGAAGACACTGATGCCTCCTTAAGTATATTGAAAGCATCCTCAACCTCTCGATGCTATATAAAGGCATCTAATTACTTACTCAACCGGTCATAATCATTAATGAAACACCTATAATATTCCGCTAATCCTAAAAAACCCTTAAATGCTTCAAAGGAGAATGATTTGGCTAATTTTGCATTTCATTCACCTTCTTTGGATTTGTTGACACTCACCAAGTATTTCATTTGGCTCACTTCAAAATTTTTTTTCAGCTTCTTCACAAATCGTTCATGCTCTCCGAGAATTTGCAATACCTGCTAAAGATGACAAACATGTCTCCCTAGTGAACCATTGCAAGCAAAAGAAATCATCAAAGAACGGGCTTAAAAATGGAATTAATTAAAATTTGGAAGGTTACAGATGCATTGGTTAAATCAAAATGCATAACTAAAAACTCACAATGTCCTAAATTTTAAAAGAAATTTATGTACATCCTCTTTTAGGTTTCTAATTTGGTAATATCCATCCCCTAAATCCAATATAGAGAAGTACTTAGCATCGTGCAATTCAGTAAAAAATTCCTCAAACAATGAAATAAGAAACTTATCCTTCACACAAAACTGATTTATAGCCCTATAATTCACACATAAATTCTAAGAGTGTTCATTCTTCTTCACAAGGACCAATAGAGAAGAGAATGGACTTATATCATCCTAAATTATCCTTTGTTCCATCATATGTTTAATTAGCTTTTTTGTAGCTCCTTTTTGCATCCCAACATACTTATAAATTCTTATACTACTTAGTTCCTTCTTTCAATATAATTCTATGATCATGTTATTTTATTGGTAGTAAACCCCATAGGTGAAGCAAATACATGAACATATCATTTTAATAACTTTTTTTAGGTCCATATTCCTCCATTTCTTTCTATCTCTTATCATGTTTTACTCCATCCATTGAATATCACATTGAACTGATTCACACAATTAAACCTAGTCATCATTCTTTAGTAGCAAAAAAATGATAGGATATCCTAGATCCCTTTAACATCTTCATTATTTGTTTTTTTGAAGCAAATGTCCACTATTATGTGGACTTTTTATCTCCACCATCTACTACCACTCTTGTAATTTCAAATCACATTATTGAATGTAGATAAATAGTGAAGTTCTAATATCATGTCACTTCTCCCAATATTAATCACTAAAGCAACAATGTTGAAGGAATGCCCATTTATTAACCAATTAAAATTTCTATACATATTATCATATATAATTTGCATACCTCCACTCACCATGATCACTAATGATATAATCTATTTTACTAATCATTCTTCCTTATTAATCATTCTTTCATAATTATGTGTGCTTCATCAATAAAAGAATAGTATTATTTTCCTGTTAGTTATCCCCAATAGCTTTATTTATTGAAATTGAATAGTTTTGGTACTTGTTATAGTTTACATTAAGATAGTAGGTTTTTGATCTTCCTCTCCTACCATTACTCTTAACGTTATCTTCACATTTATTTGTATCATTAACTACATATTTATGGAATTGCTTTCTTTTTGCATTTATGTCCAAAAGTGAACTTTTCTTCACACTAGAAGCACAATCGTTTATCTTTTCGTCAAGCTAGCTTTTAGCTACTTATTGCTCTAGTCCGTTTTGTTTCCTCAATTGGCTTAAGATGTACTATTGATTGGGGATTCAGAAAAATGCCTTGTTCCATATATGCATTCCTTATTGCTAATTTCTCCTACTTGTTTTATACGAATTGAAATGGTGTTGAAAGACCAACAACTCCTACTTCTTAGTTGCACCATATGTTTACTGTAAGTTTTTGAATTAAAAAGCTTCACTAGATATTTAATTTATGAACTTAAGTACTTAAACCATAGTCTTACCACATAAGGTTTTGGAATCACTAGTTTATGAGACAAAAAAATTGAATTTTGCATAATAATCTTTCTTATTTCCTGTTTGTGTCATCAAATAGTCAAAGATATGTTTACCGAATTGCTACTCTAATGCTATTAAGTATTTCTCCCTAGATAGAAGACTCTATTATTAATCTTCATTTCATTTACAATTGATACCATGATATGGCTTCTCTTATTAAAAATATTATCACAATACCCACCTTAACCTTCATAGGAGTTCTATCTAACATGAAAATTGCTCTCACTTAAAGACCCAAATTTGAAGGTCTTCTACATCAAAGGAAAAAATTCTAACTTACTAAAGCTAATAGGCATAATATACCCATTATTCACTAAATAATCATTCATAGACATATTAGGTAGTCTTCTATCTTCCTCTACATTCCTTTGAGCATATAAACCACTTTTTTATGATTGCAAAATCATATCCTTCATCTCCCTTTTAGTCTTTTGGTACCTTGCTTCCATTTCTTTCCTCTATGTACTTGTACTTTCGTCCAACCATTTGACACCTTTGGGACCTCATTCCTTCTACCATATTATTGCACTCAGTGTTGTTTCCATTCCTACTAGTTATTGTATTTGGTACCAAATTGATAGGGCTTAGTTTAAGAATTAAAATTAAGCTTTGTATTTTAAGGAATTTTCTAGTTAGAGAAACTAGCTAGAGAGAGAAAGTAACAATAATTTTTTTATGATGCAAGTTAGTTATAGTCATACTTCTTTCCATGGTATCAAATAGCAATGAATTGCACGATATATGAGGTAAAAGGATGTTGCTCAATTAAGTGTAGTAAAACACCACCAATCTCCTATTTACATATGCCCCTCCCTTCTCTTTACTACAGTTAATTAAGCAACATCCTTTTACCTCACATATCGTCTAATTCCTTGATAACATATAAAATACTTCTTTCCAGCTAACTCTAATATCAAAGCTTTACGACATAACACAATGCTAGTAAAATAGACAATTCCAAGTAAGTAAGAGCGTGGTCTGGTAGATTACGATATAATGTATGGTAATAAAACTTTTAACCAACATAAGCAAAATTGTGCATAAAACTTAATATACTTCTTTTTTTGAAAAATAAAATTCTTTGAATAGTTTCATGACTTGATTTTTGGACCATGATACCTATACTTTTATACATATTATAAGTATTAAATATAATACAAGAGATAAGAGTTCTAACCTTTTATAAGAAAAGACTTAATTTTTATGTTATATGCTATTGTTGAAACGTGGAGCACTTTTTAAACAAAAAAGATGACTAAAGAAAAAATAAATGTAACGGGAGAATCACTTATCTAATTAAAAATAAAGGAAAACCTAAAGAAAAAATTAGTATCGACTAGAAAAAGCAACTTGGGAGTCGAATTATAGAGTGAGGAAGGTTTTAGGTACCTTATCTTATCCACCTAAATAGTTACCTAGGTCTTTGAAGAGTTTTATGTTTTAGAAAAATTGAAAAGAAAAAATTGAGCATTAATGAATTTATTTGAAAACAAGAGATACGAACGATGTGTAAGATAAAATTTTAATTTGTAAACAAATTGATGGATGCTCAATTAAAAGTTAAAGGATGGACTAGGGCTTTGGAAAAGAAAGTTATATGAACTTTAATTAAAAAGAAAATTTATTCATTAAAGATCAATAAAATCTTATAAAAATTCTACATTAAAAAAATAGAGTTTGAAGCGTTTTGAGTTTTATTATGCTTTGGATTTTGGACTAAACAAAATTTATTTGAATTCAAAGGTTTTATTCTATTATTTTTGATTTGAGCTTTTGAATTTTATTATTTATTGATTTTTATTGAATTTCATACATTTAATAAGATGATCTCTCTCCACTCATTCCCTCATTTGAAATCAAGCATTCGTAATTAAGCATATCAAACAATAACAATACAAATAAAAAAAATAAACAAACAAAAAATTTAAGTTAATTTTCATTTTTGGGTTCTTATATTAAGCATATTTACATTTAACATATATTAAAGAAAAGTTTGTTATCTTTAGTGAAATTTGGGCTCAAAAGGAAAATAAAAAGTAGTACACATCAATATATATAAGTACATAATTACAAATGTTAGACCCCGATTTCGGGGTCTAACTCCTACTTGCTCTGATACCACACCTGTTAGACCCCTTTTTCGGAGTCTAACTCCTACTTGCTTTGATACCACACCTTTCGGACCCCATTTCCAAAGTCCAACTCGCATGCAGAATATCTTAATACGTGAGTTTATCTCCCAAAGAGAACACCTAGACCATTATTGGATTATCTTCTCAAAACTCCCCTTTTTAAAAGCTCAGGTTAGCTCTTAAAACAGTCGATTACTACGATGGTAGTCGACTAGTCCATTTATCCCTTTCAACCTGAATACCTCAATGATCAGCGTTGGTGAGTCCACACTTTACACATATACTTGCTTCGGGGCTATTGTTATGACTTCTCCTACAAGCATCCAAACTAGGGTTTCTTTGGATAGATTGAAAGAGAACCTCAAAAGCTACAACTTTCATGAAGACCTCGAAG
>JAOQMS010000008.1:38145596-38158429 GCA_027563885.1 Erythroxylum longipes | reverse complement strand
CAAAACTCACCCAAAATTTGCAATTATTTTTCAGGACTCAGAAGAATACCCCGTTAGGCAACGGGAGTATATCTGTTACATATGAGAGAAAGAAGGGGTCGGGATCAGTTCGCGTCTGCATTGTTTTTCTTTATTTGTCACTGAATGTATCTTCCGTAAAATTATTATATTCTTTGAAATCGAATATTGTATTCTTTGTAGTCGAATATTACAGTTTGTAATAATTTTGGACAATTAGAAATGATTGTATTTTGTAATTTGAAATGGGCCCAAGTGGCTAATAAAAGTTCTGTTGATTTCATCTTTTGTATCAAATGGTTATCAATTACAGTGAAATGGTTTGTGTTATTGATTTTCTATAATTTATGTTTGTGGTTTTTTTAAAAAAAAATTATACCGACTGTTTGATTGTTAGTGATGTGGCACACCACCCTCGCAGGGCACGGATTTGGATATCACCGTCGATATCGGGTTCGGGTCCAGCGGGAATGGGGTGTTACAAAAATGATGTATTTATACACCACAAGAAAATAACACATTACCGATGAAAAATTACCAATGGAAAAAATTCATTAGTAAATTAGCAACGAAAATTTATTTTTTGTCAGTAAATTTGTCAAGAAACAGTTTTTTGTAACTGATAAAATTTCCATCTGTAAAAGTGGAGAGAAATTATTCCTGAAATTTTACCGACAGAAAAGTAAATTTTGTCATAAAAATAGGTGGTAATGGTTGGCGGGAAAATTATGTGTCTAAGTTACTATTCCGTCGGTAAATCCACCCGAACGTGAGTGGGTTTTCATAAATTGTGGGTATATGAACGTGGGTGGGTGGGTTTTATGGAGTGTGCATATTTTGTGTTTTTACCTAATATCGTTGGTTTATTTGTTGTTTGAATGTGTTTTTGTTGGTAAATAATAGAAAAATGTTGTGATTTTGTTATTAGTTAGAGATGAATTCGGGTTGCCTATAAATTGTTCAATGAAATGTCTCTTAGGGATGTTAGTGAGACTTGGTTAATACCTAGACTTGGTTAATTCCTTGAAATCTAAAGAAAATTCCTAGAGTAGTTACATAAGAATTGAAATGAAAAATTAACAATTATGTGGAAGGATTTCATATAATAGAATGAAATTGGACAATTATATGGAAGGTGATATTTATGAACCAATTAATGAGCGTTTTTATGTATTAATATGGTAGAAGTTGAATATACTTCAATAGTCGATTATATAGATAATTGCATCAGATTTCTTAGTTATCCCAGTGCTTACAATTGCTTCTAAGTTTGTTTTTTGTACTAGTTGTTGAATAATGAATTCTTATCATTATTGATTTCATCCAATAACTTAAAAAGTGTTGATGTATGTGAAAAGTGTTGATGTATGTCAAGAGTTGGTACGTACTAAAATACTTTTATGACTTCAATAATTATCTCCATATGATTGTATATTTTGTTTTTTATATTATGCTATATATAGATAACGTAGACATAAATGTGATTATTCATCATTTTAAAAGTTTACTTGAAAAAATATTTGATGAATAAAGGTATATCTATTTGTTAATAATCATGTATTTATTTAATCAATTTTTTGTATAATTCTGTATGATTTCTATTATGAGTTATTTTTAAATATAAAGGAAGTGATGCGAAGTGATGCCATATTGTATCACAATCTTCTTGTAGCTTCTTGTTAAAGTATGTTATTGGTTTTCAGGTGTATATCTAAAAACCAAATTAATATATTTGATCACTCCCTCTAAATAATAGTCTCTAAAAGTTGTCTAAAAATTAGGATATTGGATGTTTATATATGTTTTCATACCCTTCGACACATGCCATAATTCATGGATCTATGTACGTCTTTTATGGAAGAGATAAAGTCTTTGGCATACTCATGTCCCTAGGTCATGAATCTTGTTATTTCTTTTGAAATTAATGCATGATTTTTACCACAATCGTGTCCCTATATTATGGATCATATTATTTCTCTTGCATATGATTTTTAGCACAGCTATGGCTCAGGGTCTATTATATAATAAAATTTCTTTAATTTCACAACAATCGCTCTTCAGCCCTTATTCTAGGTCATGTCTCTTATTTTACTTAATTCACATAATACATGAGTTGGCACATGGCATAGAAAGGAACATAGAGGCCAATCCACATTCCTTCAAGAATTATAATTTCTTCATATTTTTGCTTAGAATAACCTCTAATTCTTAAATAATTTCATCCTATAGTTAATTTATTATAATTATATGAAAATAAATCTAAGTTAAGTGAAATAAGGTAATTTGACATGAAAATGAAGTAAAATAATTTTAAAATATTTTTATTTTCATGCACATTAAATATTCCCGTGCTTACGCTTATGCTCGTTCTTAAGTAAATCAATTTCAATCACTCTTAACTTAAATAGGTGACGATTTTAATGAAACGAAACAAAAATATTAGAGAAATTAAGGTTATCCATCATCTACTCAATTGCATTATTCATGAACTAGAAAGGCATTCAAATACTTGCATTCAATTCTTAATCAATTTAATTTAATCTAACAAACCTTTCTAATAATAACTTAATCCATATAATTTAGTCTCTAACTTAGAAAAGCCACTTTGTTTGAAAATGTATCATTTCATTTGTCTATCTAAAAGGTTAGATTTACTATTATTCTTCCCTCTAAAATTTACTTTGTTATTTTAAATTGATGTTCTTGGTTTTTGATAATTGAATTTGTTAATGTAGGAAAATTTTAAGGTGACGAAATAAGCTTCTTAAGATTAAGAAGATTATTTTTCTTTGGCAAATAAGATTGTTGGCTTCTACTCTTTCTAATAGTCATAATTATTTCCTTTTTAGATTATAATGGATATTTTATGTATTTGTTAATATTTCATAATAAATTTTAATTTTGTGTATTTTTGAATGATTCCAAGGTTCAACATACTTTATTCCTTTATGTTTCCTCGTATTGATCTTTTAATAACAGGTACCACAAGTTTATAATATAATTAATTGACTAATGCTACTGTCCTAGCCATTAAATGGTTAGTTTTTGTTTCTAATGAATGCTTTAAGTTATTTTAAGTATAAATAGATTACATATGAATTATGGGAGTGCTTGTATAATTACTACAATGCTACTTTTTAAATTTGTATAATTACTACAATTAGGACAATTGCTTGTATAATTTGAAATAATGAATCTAATTTGGATTCATATGACTAATTAACTATGTCATTTTGTCTTACTAATGTACTTAATATTTTTATAAAGTTAATGAATTAAGTATTGTATACATATATAGATAAGTTATTTGTTTCATGATTTTACACCTTCCTATTTATATGTCTAACCTCTTTTTTTTTATGTAGGGAGTTAAAGTGTTTCCTGAATCGTACCGATATTAAGATAATAATAATTCTACCTTAGGTGAGATACTCTTATTATACGTTTTTATTGAGTTGAATTATAGAGATCAGATAACACTTTAAGCTAAGTATGTATAGAATTGTAGGTTCATATTTATATGTCATATGCACCATCTATGCCTATCTTTTACAACCAAAATTTAGATAAAATCACACCAATGAACTTATGGATTATCGATTTCATATTTTAGGAAAAGATTTTTGCTCTTGTAGATATTATTAGTAATTATGTTAGTAAAAATAAAGTATCAGTTGCATGCTATGTAAACTTATATAATTTGAAACAATGAATCTTATTTGGATTCATATGACTAATTAACTATGTTAGTTAGTCTTACTAATGCGTTTAATATTTTCATGACGTTTATATCTGTGGAGATGCTAAGGAAATACATCTATGATCTGAACCATATTATTGTCTACCAACCTTTATAACAATAAAAAGATTGAAGCTTTAAATAAAAGTAAATTAAATTTTGATTCCAAATATTAGGCTCATCATAATGTTTAGTCAAATGGCAAAATTTTTATGGGAATTTCATAATTCAAAAGAATTGTAACATCTTTTAGATTTTTGGCTTTTGTATACTTAATTTGTAGAATTAGTCATTCTTCTTTACATGTTATATGCTAAGTGTTTCTCAATATTTCATATATTGTTTAGGTGTCCTTGTAAGTTTTTTTTGAATGTTTAATTGGTGTTGGTCAGGTTAGGGTATGTTTTAGAGTTGATAAGCCTAAAGATTGTAAGCTTATTTTTGGGACTATGTTATAGGGGTTATTTTTTTGGTGTTTTTCATATAGTTAAAGTAAAATCTTTAAGAAGTATAAAACATAAAAGTTTTAGCTTTATGTGTTTAGCTTACTTAGGGTTATAAATCATAAGATTTTAAAATATGTAGGGTAGGTTATGGTTGTTTTAGTAACCAAGAGTTAAAGTAGTCACCTACTTGCTTTAACCTTTTAAATAAGTTTAAGTAGTTTGATTAGGTTTTTAAAGCAAGTACCTCTCTTAAATCGACCTATATAAATTTTAAAAGTTTCAAAAGTGCATAGGGTTGTTCTTATCTCTCCCCATTCTCTCCCAAGTTCCTTTTAAGGATTTTCAAGTTTTCATAATGTAATCTCATATTTCTTCTATTCCTTTCGTATTTCTATGTTGCTTCTTATTTATGAACTTTCTTATATAAGTTTGAATAAAATCAATAAATTAGGTTGCTTTTTAAATAAGTTAATATTGTAGAAGTTTTATGGTTGAGTAATATATATGTATAAATATTGATCTTGATTTGACCAAAAAATGCATGTAAAATATGGGAAATGGATTTTAAATGTTCATGATTTAAGCAATTTGATGAATATGAGACATGAATATTTCGATATGATATATATGAGAATGGTTATAATTATACAAAACTTGACTTGGAATTTTGTGGAGTCTTATTTAATTATGTGTACCTACACCTAGAAGAGCTATATGTTATGACATTATAGGTGGATCCTAGAATCCCTATATAACTGTAGATGGTAGAGTCCCAACGAAAGGACAACAATTCCTTAAATCATAGAATACTTATGTACGGTATTAATGATTTGATTTAGATATCATGCATTATAGATGGTAGATTATCTATAAGTAATCACCAAATGGTATAATATAAATGGCTCTTCATTGTTTATAATGTCATAGGAAACTATAATTATCCATTGTTCTATCTAACCAATGAATTCAGTAAGGAACCTAAGAGTTTGTTAAGAGCTTAAGATGAATTTCCAATCCAAAGAATCAAAATCATTATAGTTATTTTTGCCTATAAAGACTTAATGTTTATGAAAAATACATGAATGCGTGAAAGTTCCATTATGATTATGGTAAAGTGTTGGGAGTGTTCTGCTTGTGTTGGTATATATCACATGCTTTAGTTGACATTGTACTGATATTTGATTGTTAGAGTTTCAAGTGTTAATGCTTATAATGAAATTTGGCGTTGTATGCAATAGATATAAGTACAAAACTATTGAACAAGTGTATTATATTAAATACAAAATTTTCTTTTTTTGCAGGCCCTATTTTGTGTTGAAAAGTGTTACTCATCCTTCTTCTTTATAGTCTATGGTTGTCCGTCCATTCAGGTAAGTCGTCCAACTAATGTCTACGATATGTGTTGCTTTAATAGAACGAGTATTTAGGTTTGGGTTTTGCTTAATGCAAAGGAGGTATTGATTTTGTGTTGTTTAGAATATTCTTATAATCAATGATGAGTTTTTATGTTCTTCTTTAATAGCCTAAGTATTTATGTTTAGTTTTGTTTTAATCATTGATGAGAAGATGTATGGATTACATAAGTATTTATTGTACGTGGAATGAGTTTGAGATCTTATGGATGATCCAATGCATAATAATGAAACAAAATTTTGTTCTTTGCATAATAAACCCCTTAAATGAAATTTTTAAGAAATTTATGACAGTTCTTTTCACAATAAACCTCTAGGAGGGTATATAGGCTAGAAACCCGTGATGCAGCTCCCATGAGGCTTATCGGTGAAAAATTCCAAAAGCCTAAGAGTCATAATGAGAACTTGCTCTCTCGATTCATATAGTGTAACAATGCCATGTTCCATAGTGCTTGCTTAAATTCAAACTTTTGAAATGAACTTGTAAGTGATTAATTCAAACATGAATACTTGAACTTCTTTATGATTAATTCAAACTTAGTATCAACATATTATATTCATAGGTTTAACAGACATAACAATTCACTAGAGGCAATGTCCAATTCAGAGCGCAATTCTGCCAACAGACCTGGAGGACCGGGTGGGAGAGAATTTTCCCGTACACACTAGAGGATCTATTACCCATCAGAAGCATAGCAGAGAAACTTATAAGTATCTACTCTTTACATTTATATTATTATTTTTTTTACTTTGATGTATTTCAATTTAATTTGATTTGTGAATTTTGGATTGAAAATATTTGTGTATTATGGAGAATGATAATGTTATAAATATTTGGTGCCATATATGGCTGCATTTTTGACTTACTTTCTTTATTCAACAGGGGGTAAATATCATAAAAATACAGGAAACTCTATTAAAATATTTTAAAATTGTAGTTCACTTATAACATTTTATTTTGATGTAGGAAAAGTCTATGGGCAGGAAGCCTACACCCCATCAGCTCTTTTTGCATACCCACACTAAGAAGCATAATGGAGTGACCTTCTTCAATATCTGATTTAGAAAAATTAATGTATGTGAAATTTATTCTTTAATATTAATTCTTAATAATTATCACTTATTAATATAAACATTGCCTCCTGATAGGACCAAATACAAGAAAGCATTCAACAATAATCTCAACACTCTAAAATTATTGGTGAGAGTCAGGCATATCTTGATGCAGTGGGTGGTAGGGACCATCGTGGAAGGATCTTCGACTTAAGTTCATTTGCGAACATATACTATTTGCAATCCTCCACATCCAGTACAGCTACATATAGCAAGCAGTTGGCATCCAATGAGAGAGTCGTTCAGCATGAGAGCACAGTACAGATGCTGGCAACTCAGTTGCAATAGTCGATGGAGTACATAGCCTAGCTCCGTAATGAGATGGATGAGTTGAAGGGGAGGGGTAGCACCTCATCGCACTAGTCAATCCATCCACCTTCACCAATTACATAGCTTAGTTTTGCTACTCTCAAGTCATTTTGTATGAACTACATATTTATTGTTGTAGATAATTTTTTTATTATCAATTAAGATAATTTTTATTTTATATTATCATTCAACTTACTGTTTAGATAAATTGAATATAGAAAAAATTCAATATATTATTACCAGATAATTGTAGAAATTAAATATCAATCATAAGATTGCTAATCAAAATTAAATTTAGAACTTAAATGTATGAATAATAAAAAACAATATTGGTGAATTTACCTACATAATTATCATATTAGTTGGTAAATTAAATTTACAATAAAATAAGAACATTTTAATGGTAAATAATTTATCGACGAAAAAACTTACCATCGATACATGTGGCTAAATTTACTGCAGAACACAACTTAACGTCGCTAAATATTCTGACAGATTTTTAATACTTTATCCGTCTATAATATTTACCATCGGTATAGTTACCGATGGACTTAAAAATTCCGTCACTATATTTAGCGACAGAAAAAAATTGTTTTTTGGGAAATTATCGATAAAATATTTCTATTCCGTCACTAAAGATTATTGACGACCGTTTCTCTAATGACTCATGTGGTTGGTAATTTCCATCAACAAATTCACTTGCCAACAGAAAATCTTCACATTTTGTCGATAATTTTCGTCACTAAACACCCATTTTCTTGTAGTGTACTAAAACTAGGTTTTCGGGTGAGCTAGCACAATTTCACAGGCTTGCATTTGTTGTTCATGGCCGTGAGTGTGAGTCATGGGGCTCACGACTGCTACCCACCTTGCATGGCCGTGACTTGACTGTCACGCCCATGCAACTTGTGTCATGGGCGTGAGAGATGCCTCATGCCCATAACACAACCATGGCAATGACAAATTGATGCTAGCCATGAGCTATGATTTGCACTCTTCATGCTCTTAATTTTATGTATTTTCTTCTCTTCTCTTGCTCTAATCCTTCTCATTCTTGCTCAATGAAGACAAATGATTGTGAATATCTAAAAAACGACTCAAATGTAGTGCTTTCGAATTACTTTAGTTCTTTCACTTCCGAATTGTACCTAAAATCAAATATGAATTAAAGTGAATGTTTTAAGCATTTCATATCATTAAACACTAAGTGTTATGTAATAAATGCATAATCAATTAAGCACATATCATTCAGGTTGCATCCAAAGATCTCGTAACTGTTCTAATAGGCTGACAATGCATTATTGTGACTCAGACAAGATTGGTTTAATAAGTCTATCCATTTTCTGTGTTTCTTCCAGTCTCCAATTAAAAAGATGAAATAAAAAATATTTAATTTTCTAATAAATCAAATTTGAAGAACAAAAGAAATAATAGTAAATAAAATTTCAAAGTTTAAGGTACATAGAACCATGTGCACTAATGATACTGATGAAATTTTCAAGACTATTTCTACAAATCAATTAAAGAGATGAAATAAAATAATTTTCCATTTAATGTTAAAAATCACAACTAAATAGTAATTACAAATAATCAACCTATATCGAACCATATACATAGTTTATACTTATAGATTTTTAGGGTATGTTGTAGAAATCTCCAAATGCCTTCATTTCATAACTAAATAGTAATTACAAATAATCAAGCTATATGGAACCATACACATAGTTTATACTTACAGATTTTTAGGGTATGTTGTAGAAATCTCCAGATGCCTTCATTTGCTTTTCATATGTGTTTTGTATACCTACTTATCTTTGTTTATCCCTCTAAATCCAATACAACCTCTTATAAATTCTTAATATACCACTATTTCTTCTTCTTAACGGGCAGTCAAATTGTTCTAGATGCATCAATTAAATGATATGACAATGACCTATACCTATCGTTATAGATAGAGTTCCCATATTATGCTCACTTTTTCTAGAAAATGAAAAGTATGAACAAGCTTCAAACATTGCAATTACAACCAAGTGTAGATTAATATTCTTGATTTTAATATTTTATTTCGTATGAAATTCCTAAGGTTTAATTTATCTTTTATCAATGTACCGTAATGAATATTAGATTACAATTTAAAGTTTTATTTTGCTAAAAATAAGATAATGCAATTTTATCCCATAAGACAATGTCTTTGTTTAATTTCAAACAATATCAATATATTATAATAATGATACATATGCCATACATAATGAACCTTCCTTAAAGGCTTCATTATTTGGGTTTTGTTTAGGCAGTACTAGTATTATCACTGCAGAAATTAACGTCACTTGGTGAATATATTAATTACATTAGCCAACGTTAATAATAATGATCAAACATGATTAAACCTCCAATATTAACTCATATGGTTTCTTTATATAATGACATACCTTGGCCATTAGTAAGAATATAATATATGGATAATGCTTGAGTTATTATATTCTCCAAAGTCAAACACATTTCCATAAGAATAGTGCTACAAATATAATGGTATATATCAATCTTCATATGAGAGACAGTGGACATAGAAAATATAGTACTAAAAGAAGATGGATCCATAGGTATATATTCCTATTCCTTTATCAGCATCTTAACAATTCCCTATTCCTTAAGTGAAATTCTCAGTAATTCTCTATTCCATAAAGGATACAGTGGGCAAACAGAAATATTAAGTGAAGGAATGAACTTTCATATAATCGTTGTTTTGATCAAAAACACCCTAATGAAAGTTCAATTAATCCCTCAACATAATATTTTCCTTTATGTCAAAAAGCTAGCTTCCAAATAAATTTCTTTATATATAATAACATCTTAATCTATATATAAGATTCATAAGACTCCATGGATAGACAAAATGTTAACAAAAGAAGAAAGGAAGTTTGATGGGTAAATTTACACTACCAAACTGCCAAAGTTGCCTACTTCGCTGTCTCATTATTTTTCTGATTGTTTTTCACTCTATATTACAAGCTTAAGAAATTATGAGTTTTTGTGTGAAAAATGGGTAGGAAAGGATCAAGAAAAAGACACAAATAACGATATAAGCTAAGTCTTATACATTATACACTATAGATGGACATAATTTTAGAGTAATAGTCAAAAAAAGTTTTGGAGGGCCTTTATAAGTTTTTGCCCTACTCCCCTATGTGAGTTATGGAATACGTAATTATATAATAGTTTCTAATGAGAGAAGAACTAAATGCTGATAATTTATATTAAGACATGGCATTCTTTCTATTTAGTTATTTTTTTCCTATTTAGGAGAGTATATCTTGCTTATTTATAACGAGTGATGGTTTTTTTAAACTTAAGTGTAGTATTGAAGAAATAGAATACTAATACAATTTGTATTAAGTTAGCGTATAATTTTTACTCAGAGATAGTATTCCCATTTTGAGGAACATGTATAGTGGTGGTATTAAATGTACTTTGTTATAGTTTATATTAAGACATAGTATTCTTTTCATTTTGTCAATAAATTGCCATTTAAAAATGTGTATCTTTCTTATTTGTAATGAATAATGACAATTTTTTCTACTTAGATCTGGTATTGAATTGTGTTAAGGTAGGATATAGTTTATACTCAAAGTTGGTATTCTTATTTTTTACTGATGTTATTACTTATTTCAAATGGGTGGTAGTAACTTTTGTATATACTTGTGATAATGAATTTATCGCGTGATAATATAGTTTGCATTAATTCCTAGTATTCTTTTCATTTAGTCAATATTTTCTCATTTAAAAGTGTATATCTTGCTTATTTGTAATGAGTGATGATATTTTTTAATATAGACAAAATATTGGACAAAAGACTACTCTTATCATTTGCATTAATGGAGGGATGACTTGTACATAAAAGTGGTATTCCAATTACAAAGTGTACTTAGTACTTATTTTTATGATTGTTGATATGTTTTGTACAATCCATAGGTATTACATATATTCACTATTGGCAGGGTTCCTACTGAGTTGTGTAATTGTTTGTACTTAGTCATGCTATTGCCTAATAAAAGTAAAGATGTTACTTATTTTAAATGAACATTCAATGATATCTTTTTTATTTGTCTAGAATGTGTGATCTTCTTTCTTATTCTTCTTCTGAAACTATACTTCACTCTTTCTTGAAATTAATAAACAAATACATTATAAATAGATAAATAAAACAAATTATTCTGGTTACAAGTTATAGAAATAGAGTCATAATTTTCACCTTCAAACATAAAATGACATGAACGTCTTTAATAGAGATAGAAGGAAGAAGAACAAAAAGAATGTAAAGGAAATAATGGACAAAACAATTATGTTTACATCAATGTATTTTATAAATATGGAGGAAAAAAATAAAAATTGAGAAAGAAGATGAAGGTAATAATAATAAATACTCTACATATTTACACGGTAACCTCCCAATGTCCATTAGAAGAATATCTAGGATGGATACAAGATGCCAGTGCAATGTCTCAGAAAAAATAATTGCAGATTATTGATTATATATAATACTAGAACTAGCATTATATATCTAGACACCATAACTTCAAAGGAAAATTGTTGATGCCTGCATCACAGCTAGTAATCAGCCATTTTAGGTTTATTGCTGCTGTATATGACTGGCCTTCATACTTTTAAAGATTGTTTATGTTGAAAATTGTAACGGGCCCAAAATCTTGTGAGTCTATGTGAGGCGGAGAGCATTGTTGGAGGCCCACATTGGGAGGCCCATCACCAAAATGCCCTAAGGCATTTTAGTTTGGCTCATTGTTAGCTTATAAGGCCTTCTCTTCTTCTTCTTCTCCTTTCCAATATGAGATTGTTCTCATTCTCATATTCCAACACTCCCTCTCAAGTCCAAGTGGCCTGCCTAGTTGTGACTTGCCTTTAATTTTTCGATTTCTTTCTTTTTTCTTCTTTTCTTTTTCTTTTTTCTTCTCCTTTTTTTCTTTTTTTTTTTGCTTTTTCTTCTTTTTTTCTTCTTTTTTTTGGGGTATTCTTTTTGACTTTTTTTTCCTGGGCTTGTGTTCACTTGGAGTTTCAGAGGCCACAATGTCTTTCTTAGGCTTGTACTCTTGTTGAACCTCAGAGGCCACAAGTTCATCTTTTTTCTTCTCGCTTGCCTGGGTCTTCCTCGCTAAGCTTTCTTCATTGGGCTTCAGGTCTTGGGCCGCAGGTTCATTGTTTTCTTCATTTTTTGCCTGGGTCTTCCTTACTGAGCTTTCTTCATTGGGCTTCCGGTCTTGGGCCGCAGGTTCATTGTCTTCTTCATTTTTTGGGCTTCAGGTCTCAGACTGCAGGTCTTCCAGGATCTTCATAGGCTGAAACAAAACTGTTGGACTCTGATATCATGTTAGAAATTGTGACGGGCCCAAAATCTTGAGAGTCTATATGAGGGAGAGAGCATTGTTGGAGGCTCACATTGGGAGGCCCATCACCAAGGCATTTTAGTTTGGCTCCTTGTTAGCTTATAAGGCCTTCTCTTTTTCTTCTCCTTTCTAATATTAGATTGTCCCCATTCTCATATTCCAACAGTTTACCACGTGCAGTTATCAGGTTCTTCTGATTCAGCGGCCACAGCTGAGAATTGAGCTGCTGCTAGATAAAAAATTTGGGTAGTAATTATCAGTTGCAGGGGCTGACAAGTTGTTTTGCTGAGATACGTCTTGGGCATGGTGATAAAAACCAGAAATAAGGTCTGCAGGATTAAAAAGAGGTATCTCTGGCAACTTAGCATTTCCATCCAAGTATCGAACCACTTGTCTCATG
>JAOQMS010000008.1:38132577-38142908 GCA_027563885.1 Erythroxylum longipes | reverse complement strand
TTTCTGCATTTTCTTTCTTCTGTGGTTACTTTTTAACTTAACTAACATTCAGAACCCTCATATCTATTCTCTCCACTATGAACCCCTTTTCATGTAGATATATATATATATCCAACATACATATGTTTTTCTATGCAGTGAAGTAGCATCACAGTGACTTACTTGCTTAACAGGTACTTCAACACTGAAAGTGGAAGTTAACACCACATAAAGCTGCTAAAGTGCTATTTGGTGATGGAGGTCAAGGGAGAGAGTTTCTATATGGAGTATTTCAGTTAGGAATGGAAACTATGATAGATTCTTCCTGACTTAAACAATATAATACGTGACTTCATTCTATGCCCCTCACGTGTACTATTCATCTCCTTTGATTCACCATTCGTCATAATTACAACCTGTAATGGAGCCTTCCTAACTTAAACAATATTATCCCATGCTCCTCACGTGTACTATTTATCTCCACTGATTCACCATTTATCATAATTACAATTTGTCATACTTACCCGGGAATGCCAAATGAAAGCTGTACAATTGTATGGATGTGCCAAACAGTATGTCATAACTTATGCCTAACGTTCATTTAGCTTAAGTCATATAAATGTCTCATCAATAATTGTTCTAACCGTATGTCTAGGTAACAAGATGTTACAGCTTTGCCATCCTATAAAACAAACTACCTAAAAAGCTTAAGTATCTAGGGAGGTTTACTATCCCTTATTTAATTGGTAGTTTATATATTGGAAAGGCATTAGCTGACTTAGGGGTTGGAATTAATTTGATGCCTTATAAATTTTATAAGAAATTAGGTTTAAAAGAATCGAAACCAACTAAGATAAGTATCCAGTTAGCTAATAGGTCACCTAAGCATCCTAGAGGCATCATTGAGGATGTTATCGTTAAGGTTGAAAATTTTTATTTTTCCCATATGATTTTTTCATATTAGACGTGAACGAGGACATCGAAGGGCCTCTTATTTTAGGTCATCCCTTTTTAACTACTAGTAGGATAATAATTCATGTAGGTAAAGGTAAATTAATGCTTAGAGTTAGATATAAAAAGATTACTTTTAAGATATCTAATTCCTTAAGACATTCTCTTGAATAGGATGACACTTGTTATTTTCTTGATGTAATTGATTTTGTAATCTCAAATGTTATTAAAGAAATTATTAGTGATAATCTAGTTGAGCTATATGTTATCTAATGATGGGAGTTTAAACTCTGAAATAAAAATCTAGTCTAAGTTGAAGTGGGAATGTCAAGCTAATGATGTTAAACAAGCGCTCTTTAAGGCTAACCTAAGTTTAATCAGTAATTTTATTCTATTTAGTTTTATTTTAGGTTTCAATTTCCACAGTTCAATTTATACATATGTTAATATTATATTTAAGTATAGAATTTTTGGTTGTTTAATGGTTATATGGGTGTTATTTTTTTTTATCTTTTTTGTCTTGGGCATGCTTGTGAATTTATAGAATGGAAGGTAAGTAGAAATTTGGCTAAATCAAAAAGTTACAAAGAGTTACATACCCATCAACATGCTTATATTGATGGCTATATTCTTTTACATGCCCACGTAAAGCAAAAACACGACTATATTCCATATAGAATAGAGGTGCCAAAAAATGACAAAAAGATACATGGGCACTAATATGCCCGTGCTAGTGACTATGTTAAATTCTAACTTCTTTTCCATTGCTTGCAAAAAAGTTACAAAAATATACATGCCCACGAAAATGCCTGTGTTAATGGCTATGTAGTGCTTTCAGGCGTGTTCTATGTAGTGCTTTCAGCCCAACACGCCCATATTTAAAAAAAAAAGTAGACCCTAAATTAGACAACACCAAGCAGCTACACACTCGTGTTATTTTTCTTTTTGAACTAACTTTTCTTAAAACCGCTCAACAGTTTCCTAGAACCCTATTTTTCTTTTTCCCTCTCATTCCTTCCCTCTAAGTGATGTTCGCCACCCTTCTCCTATGCAAAACTTGACATCCAACTTATTTTCTTTGAAGCTTCAATGAATTAATGTATGTTTTATGCATTGTTCATGATGTTTTAAAGTCATTGAACCAAATTTTGGGAGAAATAGGTGTAGTAATCACTACCATGGGTGTTTGTGGAATTTTTTCAAATGCCTTAGAGATTAACCAATTTTTGAGGGGTTATTAACTTTCTTTCGGCAATTTTGCATGTTGAATTCAAATTTTCTAGAGTTGTTGAAGTTGTTTTTGGATGATTCTATGATGCAATTGAACCCCTAAAGGTTGTTGAAGGTTTAAAGATGAATTCAGTTACAAAATTGTTTATGTTTTTGCATGAATTACATTTTTATAAGTTTTTGTATTGTTTTATTTAATTTATTTAGGGTAATTTTATTTTTTTGGGTTTTGTTTGAATTAATTAGGGTGTTTAGATAAAAAATTACAAATTTTATAGTTAATTGATGTTAGGTAGTTTTGTTTGTTTAATTTGGATATTCTAATTTGTTAATGCCATTACACTCTAATTTTATAGATTATATAGGGAATTATTTGACTTATTTACAATTTTCTCATTAATCCCTAAGTAACTTATCATAGGATTGCAATAGTTTTAGTTGTTGTGGTTTGATTAACATATATTATTCCCTTTGTTTTGATAATCTTTGCTTATTTTCATATTTTAAGGTATAAAAATGAAGAGGGAAAATATAGCACACCAATAATGGGAAAATGAAGTTCCTAGGAAAAGGAAAAAGAGTGAGGGTAAATGGCAATAACTACCCCGACAGTCAAATTCGGCATAACTTACATCGACTTTACATCCCATACTAAGTTTAACAACACTAGCCCACGTAGCTCGGTAAAAGAGATTGAGGCTTGTGTCATATACTAAGATCTGACGTATCGACTTGTTGTGCTCGACTAGATCGAATCGAGTCAAGATTTTTCAGAGCTGATCAGTATTAGTGGCTAGGACTGCTGCTTCATGATTGAGGAACCTACTTCCAAAGATCCAAAATTGAGTTCCTCACCATACTCACATTAGAGAAGCAACATTACACCTGGGATATAGAAAAGATGATCCAATTTCGGGTGTTTAAAGAGATGTACTACATGAGCTACATGAGATTTTATTTTTGTAAGGGCATGTACTCAGAGGAGTATGTTACTTACGAGGAATAAGTACCGTTGCTAATAAGCTTCCCCATCAGAATTTATAAAATGTCATGATGGCTTACCATCAGTAGAGTATGGTCTTACGATCCTATAAGATCTAAGGCATTGCAACTTAGATCCCCTGCAGTGAGATTGGTGCCCTCGCCACTTAGTCACACGATAAGTGGGAAAGGGGACAGTACTGGTGTGGTGGGAAAACAAAAATGCTGTCTTTACAGCATGATTGAGAGAGTCCTCATCCACATTAGAAGTATGATGCTAGGGTTAAAGATATATGCGTGGTCTATATGCCACTCGACTGATTGGAGACTTGGGACTACTAGAGTGACTGCTTGAGATACAACTGGTATGATAGATTGTATCTATAAGCTTTGACACTCTAAGAGCGATAGGAATGATCCAAAGGAGACTGAATCAATAGGGACCCAATTATACTCTAGTGGGAGCTCATGAACCTTTGGCTATAGATAGAGAAGGGGATCGCCTTAAGATATGAGAGTAGTAGCCCAGACAAGATGCCCCCCCACCATAATCTTTAGTGACACCGGAGCGATACGATGATTCCTCAGTGAGCACAGGTACACCTGCCCCGTCTTTCATGCCTCCACATTGGGACCAGTTTAATATTGCTCAGCTAAAGAGGTATAATAATGTTTAATGGTAAACCACAATTTTAGGGTATGTTTTAGAAAT
Organism: Erythroxylum longipes; assembly: GCA_027563885.1. Lineage (NCBI taxonomy): Eukaryota > Viridiplantae > Streptophyta > Magnoliopsida > Malpighiales > Erythroxylaceae > Erythroxylum > Erythroxylum longipes. The sequence goes on along the minus strand of JAOQMS010000008.1, from coordinate 38,139,055 downwards.
CTCCATATGCTATAATTTCCTTTTCTTATATGTTTTGTATATGTGCTTATCTTTGTTTATCCCTCCAAATCTAATACAGCCTCTTATAAATTCTTATTTTACCACTATTTCCTCTTATTTACTGGAGGTCAAAATGTTCTAAATGCATCAATTAAGTGACTTGACAATAGAGACCCAAACCTACCACTGTAGACAGAGTTCCCACATTATGTTCACTTTACCTAAAAAATGAACACGACGTACAAGGTTCGGGCATTGCAATTACAACCAATATTCTCAATTTTAGTATTCTATTTTGATGAAATTTCATAAGTTTAATTCATCTTTTATCAATGGACCATAATGAATATTTGATTATGATTTAAACTTGTATTTTGTTAAAAAAAGATAATAAAATTTTATCCTATAAGACAATTTAAACTATGCTTTTGTTTAATTTCAAACAATATCAATATATTATAATAATAATACATATGCCAAACATAATGAAGCCTTTAAGACCTTCCTTAAAGGCTTCATTATTTGTGTTTTCTTCAAGCAGTATCAGTATTAACAATTCTCTGTTCCTTATGTGACATATCTCAGTAATTCTCTATTCTATAGAGGATACATTGGGCAAACATAAATATTGAGTGAAGGAATAAACTATGGTTGTTTTGATTAAGAACACTCCTAATGAAAGTTCAATTAATCCCTCAACATAATATTTAGCTATATATCAAAAAGCTAGCTTCTAAATAAATTTCTTTATATATAATAACATCTTAATCTATATATGAGAGTATGAGACTCCATGGATAGAAAAAACATTAATAAAAGAAAAAGGAAGTTTGATGGGTAAATTTACACAGCCAAACAACCAAAGTTCTCTATTTGTTATCTCAATATTTTCCTAGTTATGTTTCACTCTATATTACATGATTATGAAATTATGAGTTTTTGTATGAAAAAGGGTGGAAAAAGTTAAAGAAAAAGACACAAATAACAATATAGGTTAAGTCTTAAACATGGTACACAAGGGATATACATAATTTTAGAGTAATAGTCAAAAAAAAATTTGTAGGCCTTAACAAGTTTGTCCTACTCGACTATGTGAGTTATGGGATAAGTAATTATATGATAGTTTCTAATGAGCGAAGAACTAAATTTTGGTGCGATTTATGCTAAGACATGACATTCTTTCTATTCACTCATTATTTTTCTATTTAAGAGAGGATGCCTTATTTATAATGAGTGATGAATATTTTAAACTTAAGTGTAGTATTGAAGACATAAAGTACTAGAACAATTTGCATTAAGCCAGGGTATGGTTTTTACTCAGAGATGGTATTTGAGGACCATAAACAATAGTGGTATTAAATGTACTGAGTGTTGTTATAGTTTGTATTAAGGCATCACTGTGGCAAAGAGTTCTTTAGGCAATAGACAAAAGTGTAGCCCTAAGTACAATTATGGTTGCCTTTTTATTAAGACAATAAAGTTCATACCGTTAAATAAAATAGTGCTTCTATAAGTATAAGGCAACAAAATGAAAAAATGTTGCTTTAATTTTTGACTAAGACAATACATTAGTTTCAAACTATAGCAACAATGTTAAATAGATATTGCAACACTCTTAAGTCTTTATAAGGCAATAAAGTGAATTTTTTTAGGCAACAATTTGTAACAATAAATGCAACAATGTATTCTTTTGTTACCAATAATATTTAATGTAAAGCAAACTCTTTTCATTATATAGGCAACATCCATAAATACATTAAAAGCAATATATAAATATCAAAGGTTGAAGATGTGTCACAAATTCATATTTCTTCTATCACCTTTAAGGGTTGAGGATATGTCACAAAGTCAGATTTCCTTTTGTAATTGATGTTAAATATAGAAACATTGCTAAGAAGAAGATTTGTGGACAAATTAGCATAAACCCTGCAGCGAAGCTGATCTGAGCCTCCATCCACATCATTTCTTGGCAATCTTCTTTCACCACACCAAGCTCAGGGATGTCCTCATTAATTATTGAAATCCTATCAGCTCCACCTAGGAACAGGGCATTGAAACTAGCAGTTACAACATTGATCAGTTGTATATATACAACGTTATGCACACTAAAAGGACTTTCTCAGCTCCACACAATATTCCATCTTTTTGCTCTCTATTAGGTCACAAAACATGATGAGATTCAACACCTTTATGATGTATTTCCCATTTGTTCCAAACTCTGGCCATATATTTGCAACTTTTTCATCCAACTGAAGTTTTCTGTCAAGCACAAAAAAAGTAGAACTCATAAACACAAAAAAAGGAACAACTCATACTTCAGATGTTTTATATATTTAGTATAGGATTACGAATTGCCTATTGTCAACAAGCTAATGCAACATTCCTGATGTGATTCCTTTTATTACGGAAAACACTAGAAAAAGGGTATCAAGCTTCACAGTATAAGGATCAATTGGACCAAACACTCCAGTTGAAGTATCAATGGTCACCTCTCCATCTTTGTATGCACAAACCTTATGACAACAAAATGTTAGTCTTTATCAAAAATGACAGGAACAAAAGTAACTTTATCTCTAAAAAAAAAGATTGTAAACCTAATACTAAGTGTTTTGTCATCATTTTCTAGCTTAATTAAAATTTACCTGAGTCTTAACTCCACCTTATAATACAAACCTAAACATCAAATTATCAACCAATTGCCCCTGTTCCACTTTAATAAAGATAAATCATAGCTTTTTTTACCTTACATTTTAATGAAAGGACTCCAATAAATAATAGTGTAATCAGATTTAGCCAAAATTTGCCAATCAATAACAAAAATACAGAACCTCAAATCAATTAATTCTGAAACCTTCCAGTCATTGAGGCAAAATACCAAACATGTCAAAAGCTATTACTGCAATGGCGCATTTTGACACTCCTAAAGCAGTGAAACCGAAGGAAACCTAGCATTCAAGCAATGCTTCCTCAAATCATTCTCCTCAGCAATCACAAAACTCACCAGAGAAACCTCAAAGCTAGAGGACTAGTACTCTCGCTCACTCTGACATAGTTTGAACCAAATTCGCAATCCTCCAATACAGCAATCAAGATCCCAAAGTAAGGACACTGTTTGAAGCAAAAACGAAACTGAAGACGGCAGTGAGGACTTTGTGGCCTAACTTCTCCTTAAAGAATGTAAAGTTGCGAAGCCTTTTATTTGTTTGTTTTTGTTTCTAATTATTTTTCTTTTGCTCAAGGGGAAGAGTAAACAGAAATTACAAGCGTAAACGTGGTAGAGCAACACCCACTATATCATCAAGAAGAATGCTTAAACATACTGAAAAGGGCGGGGGGAGAGGAAAACAAGTGACACAATACTAAAAGAGGGGCCATAATTAGCTAGCCAATTTGCACACCGGTTACCTTCCTTGTAAGTATGTCGAGGATGAACTAACCAATCTCTGGACAAGAGGCTCAAAATGCCTTGAACAATAGAGCTAGTTGCGGCCTTCAACTTCAAAGAGGAAGACAGAATATTAATAACAACAAGTGAGTCAGTTTCCAATTCAACTCGTTGAAATCCAAGATCCCAGACAAGCACTAAGCCAGAGTAAACTCCCTAAAACTCAGCTCCTATAGAAGAGCAACACCCAATGTTCTGAACAAATCCATCTAGCCACTTCCCAGTATTATCTCGAATAATACCCCCTTTTGAGGCTACAACAGTAGAATGTTTAAGCGCTCTATCAGTGTTCAACCGAACCCATTCACTTGGAGGAGGGGAACATCCCATTAACTTCTCAGACCGAATGCCAGTACCCATTACAACTCGATTTTGCAACTCAAAGGATTTATTTATCCAAAACACATATTTAAGAATAAGCTAACACGGGTTCACAGGCCACCGAAAACTGGAATTAAAAATGTTTTGATTTCTCCAATACCAAATGAACCAACATGTCACCCCACAATTGGTATGCCAATCAAGACCATGGACCTGACATTTACTTTGAAGATTAAACTTCATCCATTCATGCAATGCCAAAGAGTAGAATGCATCTGGGAAACTTGACAGTAGTAAAGAAAACCAAATGGATTTAGCCCTAGTACAATCCGTATCACATGTATACAAGTTTCCATTTCTCTAGATAGGCAACAGCTTGTATCAGTAGCAATATGATGAAGAACATGTTGCTGATTTGTGAGGAGACAGCCACAAGAGAGGAGCCAAATGAACGATCTAATGCACTGAAGACATTTCCACCACTAAACCAGGTCCTAGAACCCACTACGGACTCCTATATTATCATCCGCAATTAAATCATAAGCTGAGGCCTAAGACGATATTCAGACTCTTATATTTCGAAGCAACCCATATAATCTTATCATGGCCTAAGATGATATCCAAGGGGAGAATACCTGCTACATACATGCACACTGAAAAGGGTAGTAGCTCCGGAAATAAATCCCACTTCCAGCTTCCATTTGTACTCACAAAATGAGAAACTGAGAGGTTTATGATTTCTATCGGAATCGGCTTCATAGCATGAGGGAACAGCGAACCCAAATCAACCACCCACATATCCAACCAAAAATGAACAGAAGTCCTATTCCCAAGCTTCCATTTGATGCCACGAAGAACACACTGCCAAGTAGAAGCTATACTATGCCATACCATTGATCCTCCTTTAAAATTCATTTGTATAGGTAACAAATCGGCCTGAAACTTGTATTTAGCTTTTAAAACTTGAACCTAAAGAGATCAGGCCTATTGATTAAAGACCATCCCAATTTGGAGAGTAGACATCATTATGCATGCGGACCTTTTGTACTTTAAGGCCGCCCCTCTCCTTGGCCTCGCAAACTACCTCCCAATTAACTAAGTTGAAGCTTTTGGTAGAATTCCCTGAGTGCCAAATGAAGTTTCTCATTACCTTCTCCAGATCATCACAAAGTTAACGAGGAAGTATAACAGTTTGCATGGTATAAATAGGAAGTGCTGATAGGACAGATTTTGCAAGAGTAATTCTCCCAGCTAGGGACAGTTGCTTAGCATGCCAACTAGAAAAACGGGCCTGTTCCTTATCTACAATATATTGGTAAGCTTTTTTGGAAGTTCTCTCATGAATAAAAGGAACCCTAAGATACTTACCAAGGTTATTTGTCATTTGGAAATCCAGAAACCAATTTAAATTCCAAGCTTGAGTCCTTGAAACGTTGGGGGAGCAGTAGCATCTAGTTTTCTCCTTACTTACCTTTTGTCTAGATGAGACACAAAACATCTTGAGAGTTTCTTGAATTATCAAAGCTTATTCCATGGAAGCTTCCGCAAATAGTACTAGGTCATCTGTAAAAAATAGATGTGAGAGTTTAGGGCCATTTTTGCTCAATCTAATAGCCTTCCATTTTTCCCGGGACACTTCCTTAGCAATTAAATGCCCCAGTCACTCCAAACATAATAAAAAAAAAGTCTGGGGATAAGGGATCTCCTTGCCTGATGCCTCGAGATGGAGTAAACGAGTCAGAAAGATTACCATTCCAATTAAACTTCATAGATACTGACTATATACACTTTATGATTAAAGAAATCAAGTCATCAGGCATCCCAATATCAATAAGTATATCCTGTATGAAATCCCATCAGCCGATCATAAGCTTTTCCAGATCTACTTTGATAGCCATATACCCTCATTCACCCCTTTGCTTTCGGATTGAGTGAATAACCTCTTGGGCAAGTATAATGTTATCTGCAATCAAACGCCTCGGAACAAAATTGTACTGCATAGGATTGACAAGGTCATTAAGATATGTTTTTATCTAATTAACTACAACCTTTGAGATAACTTTATAAACCACCGAACACAAGCTAATTGGCCTGAAATGAGAAATAGTAGTCAAAGAAGGGAATTTAGGCACTAAAACCATAAACGTATGATTAATTTTAAAGTCCCAAGTTTCATGCTTAAACAATCATTGAATAAAATCTGCCAAATAAGGTTCGATGGTAACCCACTGTTTTTGGTAGAAAATTACGTGAAAGCCATCATAACCAGGATCTTTGTTAAGGGCCATACTAAAAAATGCTGACTTTAACTCCTCAAATAGAATTGGATGGTCTAAATGGATTCTTGCAGCATTAGAAAGCTGATTAAAGCCATCTTGAATAGGAAATATTTGAGGATGTGAACCCTATTATGAGTAGATCTGAACAAAAAAACATCTAGCCATGTCTTTCAATACCATTGCATCCTTAATAATAGTACCAGACTCATCTTTTAAGGAATCCACCCTTAATTGCTGCCTTCTTGTCATAGTGATGGTATGATAAAACCTGGTATTTCTATCGCCTTAAGAAAACCAGGTACAACAGGATTATTGGTGCCAATAAAGTTCTGAAGTAAATCACACGTTAGTATAAGCTTTACGTACAAGAAACTCGATACACAAGAAGGGGGGTTGAATTGTTGTATCCTTTTTATGAATAAAGAATCTTGCT
>JAOQMS010000008.1:38110537-38126399 GCA_027563885.1 Erythroxylum longipes | reverse complement strand
ATCCTAATCCAATATCAATCTTAACCTTAACCGAAAAGAAAAATTTACTCACACATATTTATCAATGTAACATAAATTATGGTCATAATATATTGTTGCATTGATTAAATTCACACAATCAAAATAAATAATGAATTAAAAATTAAAAACACCCCCCTTTCCTCCAGCTCTCGCATTGGTCTTCTCCAGCTCTACGTTGCTTTTTTTAAGCTCTCCACGTGTTTCTCTACCAGCTGCTCACGTCCTCCTTCAAACCCAACAGCAACGTGTTTTTCCTCCACTCACGTCCCTGTTTTGTTTCCACGTAGCTGCTTGCAAATCTTCACACTACCAGCAGCTACGTGTCCTCCTCTTCACCAGCACCTCACGTTGTTTAACTCTCCAGCTGCTTGTTTTATCATTTTTTTTAATCACCAGCTGTCTTCAATGTTGTGTGTCCAAATGAAGGTTCAACGTAGCTGCTTCAATATCTTCATCAACGTGCTCATGCCACCAGCTCCAATGTTCTCCAGCCAGTTGCCAACGTTCTCTCCCACTGTTCACGCACTTCTCTTCTCCAGCCAAGCCACAGCTGCTTCACATTCTCTCCACCAGCTGCCAACGTTTTTTAGCTCCAGCAGCTGCTATCGTTTTATTCTCTCCACAGCTGTCCTCTTCTCACGTTCTCCAACTGCCAACTGCAATGTTGCTGGTTCTGCCACCTTCTGTTCACCAATCTCCACAGCAGCTAATGTGTAAGTGTAGAGTATCGTGAGTGTCTAATGAAGGTGCAACGTTGTGTGTGTCCAGAGTGTTTTTACGTGGGCTTCCAATATCTCCTTGTTGCAACCCTCCTTCACGTTATCTAGCCTCCTCCCATGTTGCTACTCACGTTGTCCATTCTTTTTGTCCCTTCTTCACGTTGTCTTCTCTTTTTTGCCAGCTCCTCCTTACCTTGTTCAACTTGCCAAGTTGTCTCCCAAAGCCACTAATTCAACGTCCTCTCCATCAAGTCCAGCTGCCAATCTTGTCATTAGTGAAATGTTGGCTGTCTTTTGTCCATAATTGAAGGCCTTGTTGAATGGAAGTGGTGTGAAGGATGGCCACTGAATGTTGGCATAGAGTGGCAGTCAAAAAATGCAGGTTGATTCTTTTCTAAGCTTCAGGGAAGGCTGCTTCTTTGAATAAAATGGAGGCTGATTTGTCTTATAATGGAGGCTGATTTTATAGTGGAGAGTGAGTTATACATGGGCTAAAATAATTAAAAGGTGGGAGCTAATGTTGATCCTTGGCTGGTCGGAATAGATTTTCCAAGGTCAAATTCAATAGTGCATAAAAAATAAATGGTGATGATTTAGGGGATGAAATTTTATCAGTATCTTCGTCTTTGAGTCAGATTCAATATGAGACTTGAATCACAATATTTATCCATCCGACTCAGAAGTTATGGTCAAAACATAGTTGAAAGGTCATTCTGGCGATCCAAAATCTGACGCAAATTTTGTTAATTTATTTCTCCTAAATTCCAACTCATAAAAATCTGCAATTAGTCCCTCAAAATCCTTCAATGAGTCAAGAATTTAGGTATGAAATTTTAGAATTTTTGGATAAACCAATCTTGAGATAAAAATCCCACAACGACTAAAGGTCAAATCTGCTAGAAACCCAAAAACAATGCAATTTGAGTCTATTTGTTTCATTTATGCATTTTATGTCAACGAACCTTGAATAATGCTAAAACATGATAAACCAGCTATAGATGAACATAAAATGAACGTAAATGACTATGAATTAAGTTCTAAACAGCCACTCAAAATGTCCATTAACACTTATTTTACAAATTGCGCTTAGATCGTTAAAATCAAAATGAAATTGAGAAAAAATAGTTGGGAGAAATCTTGGGCATCTGCACACTCAATACAAACTATAATTTTCAGAATTTGAATCTGTAAGAGAAAAACATGTTAAAAAGTGTTTTAAAACCTTATCTTAGTCATATCTGAGTAAATATCAATTAAGTTATAATATGAGGGATCTAAAGAATCATAACCACAAGATTTCCTTATGGGTTTCAATGGCTATAAATAGAGCCAAGTTATGAAGGAGCAAATCATCCTTCTTCCAGCTACATTTTTCTAGCTTTTTGAATTCTTGTTGTCTCCTTTCTTTACTAGACATTAGAGTAGCTTTTTCTCAGCTTTTAGTGATATAAATGGCCATTGTTGACTAAGTCTTTTATTCTTGGTTGAAGAAAGTGGAAGTCCTTTCTGGAACTTTGAAGATTGGGAGGCAATTAATTCTTATAGTGGAGTATTTCATTTATTCATGTATTAAGTTGTTTTTTACACTTTTATTTTATGATTCTTTTTAATTGATTTTTAATGTGTGTGATTAGTTTATTGATTGAAATAATCACTTGCTAAATTAACGTTTGAATATCTAAAAGTTTAATTATTTTAATCATTTGTAGCAACTAGGAGTTTTAATTTGTTGCATCGAAAATTATTACTGTTAGGAAAACATTCAACTAAAAAAATTACAACTGTAATTGTTATGTTCTCTTGCTTTGCTGGTTTTTCTTTTATTAAAGCTATGTTTAATTAAAATTTGAATGATATTTAAGATTGATAAGCAACAAGGGTTAATTGAATTAGACATTATATTAGCCGCAAATGTATACAGTTATAAAAAGCCATATGATTGTCACACACTACCGTGTATATTATGAACACTGGCATATGTATGACCATGTATGTCTTTGCCCTTTATGTCCTTATTCACATGATTCTAGAGACTTACACAGTTAATCCACACAACCGTGTAAGTAAAGGACATGAGCATGTATCAGCCTATATGATCGTTTCTATCTGAAAGAGCTTGATCCAACTGTCATCCATCTTATCTTCACTCAGCCATCATCCCTATAAACCATAGAGGTATCTAGGATCACCGTAAAATCTCAAAATAGGGTTAGACACTCAACAATCTCTCCTTCCAACCCATTTACGGAGAAGACATGTTATGCTTCAATATCTAATTAAGAGACATCTCTATAAGCTTAACTTACTACATAGCTCATGCTTGCTTCCAGAAATTGCTTTAGTCAACATATTAGCATCATTCATGTCTGTATGAATCTTCTTCAACATTAATTTTTGCTCCTTAATTACGAACCTCAACCAATAATGTTTGACATTTATGTACTTTGTGTGTGAATGATACACAACATTTTTGTTCAAGTCAATAACAGTTTAACTATCACAAAATAGTGTATAGTCTTTTTTCTTCACATCTAACTCTTGAAGGAACCTTTTCAACTAGAGCATCTCCTTATAAGCTTCCACTGCAGCTACTATGTTCCTTTAATTGTAGACAAAGCCACACACTATTGTAGCTTGGACTGCCATGGGATATCTCCCCTTGCAAACTTAGGCAAAAAACCTAAAGTAGATTTTCTTCCATCAAGATCTCTAGCCAAATCTGCATCTTTATAACCTTTTAGAGTTGGCTTACTATCACCAAAACTCAAACTCCACTTTAACGTGCCTCTCAGGTACCTCAAAATCAATTTTACTACTTCTCAGTGAACCTTCCCTAGATTTAACAAGTATCTACTAACTATCCCAGTAGCCTATGCAATATCTAGCCTTGTCCTCACCATTGCATACATCAGAGGCCCTACTATAGATGAGTATGGAACAAAAGGCATACCATCTTTCTCTTTATATGTTAAGAGACATACACGCTCACTCAGCTTGAAGTGAGGTGCCAGTGGCATGCTAACTAGTTTGCCATGCTTCATATTGAACCTTTTTAACAACCGTTTAATATATATTTTCTATGACAACCATAGTTTCCTACTCTTCCTGTCCTGAATTATTTCCATACCTAAAATTTACTTTGTAGGTTCCAAATCTTTCGTGTCAAAAGGCTTAGACAAATCCTCCTTCAATTTTTGGATTCTTCCAACATCTTGACCTATAATCAACATATCATCAACATATAGAAAAAGAATGATGAAGTTCTCACCTATGAACTTCAAATACACCCAAAGATTATTATATGTTTGCTTGTAACCTTAACCTGAAATAAAGGAATTAATCTTTCAATAACACCGCCTTGGAGCTTGTTTCAACTTATATAATATTTTCTTCAACTTGCAGACTAGATTCTCCTTGCTTTTATCTTTGAAACCTTCTAGCTGCTCTATATATTCCTCCTCTTCCAAATTTCCATGCAAGAAGGCAGTTTTAATATCCAACTACTTGAGTTTAAGATCTAAGCATGCATTTAAACCCAATATTGTTTAAATTGAGGTCATCTTAACCACCAGTGAGAAGAGTTCATCAAAATCTATGCCCTTCTTTTAACTGAAACCTTTCACCACTAGCCTTGCCTTATGCTTCACTAGTTTTTCACCACATTTCTTTGTTTTGAACACCCACTTATTCTTCAATGCGTTTATTCCTTTTGGAAGCTTTACAAGCTTATATGTATCATTATTTTTTAGCTAATTTATCCCTTCGTTCATAGCTGTAAGCCAAAGATCTTTGTCTTTATAAGATATTCTTTCATAGCTGTGAGCCAGAGATCTTTGTCTTCACAAAGGCAACCTTTTTCACATTCTCGAGCTCTCCCTTAGTATTAACCAATAGATATTCTGCAATCGAATTTCTAGTCGAAGGTCTTTTCTTCCTTGTTGACTTTCTAAGCTATATATGTATAGCCGTTAGATCCAATTGCGCCCCTGCTCGCTATCCCCAATGAATTCATCATCAGCATCGTCTAGGTGTGGTTCGTGTAGCTTATCATTACCAAGTTGTATCTGGTCACTATCAATGTGTGCTTAGTCACACAATTTATCCCCTTCACTTGTAGATTGCTCAATAGTGGGAGAAATTGGAGAAGAGTTAACAATGTCATAGGATGAGCTACTGAGTGTGGAATTATCTCCTCTTAAAAGATGTACACCTCTTTTGTGCTCTTGAGATCTTGTTTTTGACCACTTTGAGCTTCTTTAAGTTATAGAGTATGAAGCCAAACTAATCATCACCATAGCCAATGAAGATGAAAGGTATTGCCTTTGAATCAAGCTTCTGTTGTTGATCTTGGGTACGTGTCTAAATACTTTGTAGCCAAAAAGTCTCTGACGATGATATATAAGATCTTTTCCTATCTATGTTTTCGAATCTCAAAATTTAATGAAATTAAAGGAGCTCGGCCAATCTAATAGATTGTAGTTCAGACTTCTTCACTCCAAATGTGTTCGACAATATAGACATTCTGATCATGCAACAAACCTTCTCAATACTAGTTTTGTTCTTCCTCTCAACAACACCGTTATACTGCAAAGTACCAAGTTTGGTCTTCCCATATTTAATTTCATGTGATGCACAGTAATCATTAAACACCTAGGAAGTATACTAACCAACATTATCTATTCATAAGCATTTTAGCTTCCTTTTAACTTTCTTTTCTACTATGACATAAAACTTTTAGAAAATTTTAAATACTTGACTCTTTGCTTTCAACATGTATACATAAGTCTTCCTCGAAGCATCATCAACGAATGTAAAAAAAAAACTCCTAGTGAATCCTACTCAATTGGGCCATAAACATCTAAATACACTAACTCTAATATCTATTATCTTCCTTGTAGATATTCTCTTAAAAGAGACTTTATACTACTTTTTTGCTAAACAATAATCATAAGGATTAAAGGGTAAAGTGTTTTTTACTAGGATAAGGGTTTTACCAGCTAGAACCTTTATTCATTCCTTAATAATGTGCCCCAATCGATGCCACAGAATTAGAGAAATTTCCTCTTCAACTGTAATACTTCTCCACCACCACATACCTTTAAGTGTGTCTTATACAATATGTAATACAACTCTTCTTGAGAAATAGTCATTGTTTCCTTAAACAGGTTTCACGTCCTATCCTCGAAAGTGTGCTTAAATCCTTCTTGATCTAACACCATCATTACTCTCCCAAAGCCTCGACTTTTATAGTTAGAAAAGTACTATACTTTTAAAAACAATGATACGAAACTCCCGTGTCAATTAACCACTTAGAACCTAAATCACTAATATGGAATCATTCACTTGTCGTATGAACTAAAGACACCTCATCATCCATGGTTGAAGTTATTGCGACAGTATTCTTATCATCTCCATCATTCTAAAGACCTTGCTTTTTTGATCCCTCTTCCATTTACGATAGAACCTCTTAACGTGTCTTGGCTTATTACAATAGTGGCTTGTCTTCATGTCTTTGTCACCTCTAGACTTCGAGTGGTTCTTAGACTTGCCACACTCTTTGGGACCCCTGCTCTCGCTTCTTCCCCTACTTTCTACTATGAAAGTCTGCACGTTCTCAACTACCATCTCTTTTCTTTTAATTTCTTTAATGAATATACTCTCTTTGATTACATTAGAAAAAAAAAGCACACCTTCAGAAGTTAAATTGCTTATTATCACCACCAGCGTCTCCCAACTATCTGGTAGAGAACTCAATAGGAAAAAGGGATGAAGCTCGTCATCAAGAATGATATTTATTCTAGTAAGCTTATTAATTATATCATGGAAATAACTCAGATATTTTGACACAAATTTCCTAACTTTTAGCTTCAAGTTTACAAGCCTTTTAATAAGAGATGCTTTGTTACGAGTAATCTTTCTTTCATAAAGTCCTTCTACAATTTTTTACAGCTCAAAAGGATTTGCTTCTTAAGATACATGATTGAATATACTGATATCAATCTATTTTCTAGTTGTGCCTAGGATTTTTTGCTTCATCTTTTCTCATTTTCTATCGGACATCTTCTCAAGTTTTGAAGGGATAACATCCTTCACATCTTTGTCCACATCAATAGGATTGAAGAGATACTTATAGTACAGAAGGTACTCCATCATGAGCCTCCAAATATAGTAGTTTTTTGACATTAACTTAACCATAGAGTTATTTCCACCTTCCATCACAATGGTTCTAATACCACTTGTAGGGAGACAATAGCACAACTCTCTAAAACATCAACTAAAGGTCGATAACAAAACACTCTTCAATTTTAACTAACAAATCAATATGAGAATAAAAAACTTAACAACAAAGCAAACACCAAGATTCACATGGAAAAATCTCGAGTATAGAGAGAAAAACTATGGGTCAAACTGATAAAAAAATTACTAAATTAAAATAAGGATCTACAAAGTTTAATATCTCACCTCACAACTATAAGTTGTCTTAACAAGTTTTAGGATTAAAAACAAAGTCGATGTGTCAATCAATAAACTCTTAAACCAATCCCGAAAACAATCAAAAGAGGATGAGAATACCATACTACTTACTTTCTCTCTGTTTTTTCTCACTTTTGGATGTTTTTGCCGCATTCATATACAAAACCTATGTTTCTCTTTTATATCATAAAGTAGGACTTTATGCACCATACACAGTCATGTACATGACTGTGTGAGTGACCATGTGTTTTCTAGCATTGCCTCAGTCACAGATGTACACAGTTACAGAGAATTATACAGTCATCACACACGACCTTGTATGTTATGAACAGGGCGTGTACACATTCGTATATGTCTTTTCCCTTCAAGTCTTTCTTCACATAGTTCCATAGATTTACCGAGTTAATGCACACGATCATGTAAGTAAAGGACATGGGCGCGTGGCACCTTACATAACCATGTATGTCCAAAAAAACTTGATCTGACTGTCATCGGTCTTGTCTTCACTTGTTCATCATCCCCACTAACCATAAAGGTATCTATGATCACCACAAAATCTCAAAATAGGGCTAGACACTCAAAAATTAGAAAGGTGTCAAGATTTTCTAGAATAGGATTAAAAGAAAAACATAACTGCATTTTTAAAGGTCGAAAACAAAGACAAACTGTGGGAAAAAATTCAAGTGTGAAGTGAAGTAGATGGGCAAATTCTAAACATCTAATAATTTAGTGTAGGAGTAAAATTTCACATTTTTTTTACTAAAAAAGATTTTCATAAAATTTCAGTTAAAGTACTTTTAGTGGGATAACTACACCACTAGGTACAAGTTGCTTCATCCTTAATTTGAGTTCTAATACAATATATATTAAGGATGATATTTTCATGAAATTTAATTGATATATTACAAAAAGTGATTAAAAAGTGATTAAAAATGATTTTTCCTTAATAATAATAAAATTAAATACAAATTAGTTGATAGGAGAAATTAATTTGTGACATAATAGGATGGAATGCTAACATTTAACCTCAGAAAGGCCACAGATCCTTATATTCAATATTGGGGCTCAAGAAGAATAGTACCAAAGGTTGAAGGATAACAAGTTCGGAGCTTATCGGTATATCTAATGGGAGACTTTGGAGCAAGTTGACTTAGCCTAACAGGTAAGGGAGTTAGTAAATGTAGGAGTCTAGTCCCAAATTTTCAAAATCGTAATGGAGAGCTCACTTTAGAGGTCCTCTCTACATTCTGTATGGAGAAGGGGTGTTATGACGAGGATTGCCCCAATATAATCTAGTTTTGGATGATGGAGGAGATGCACCAGATAAGTATTACGCAGTTCTTCGTCACCATGGGGTTGTACGATTGGGAGTACAGGGGGACACCTGAATATCAAGCTTTACAGACTGATCTTCCGTACAGTCTGTTACTGCAGCACTTCTGGAGTCGACTCAGTACTGAAGACGACTACAATCCACGTATATCAAAAGCTTCAAATTATGTTGTCCAATAATCAGATACATCTATGGCATTTTGAGTTATACTTTTGGTGGCCGAGGAGATAGCTAGGGAGTCGTCGGAAACGTGGACATCTTCTACCTCTAGAGCATGATTGAATAGACATCTATCCACCTAGGACATGCACTTGTCCAGTTTATCCAACGTCAGAGTGAGGATAATAAGGTTGGCACGATATATGTTAGACCTTATATAACCCGACTAGCAAGAAAAATGGGCATGTTTGATCGGCTACCACCAGTGTAGGAGATGACGACTATAGTATCACTCGATCTGACATTAATGCAACATATATGTATGGTATATCAACGTCAGGGTCCCACCTGATACATTTATCAACTTATTGGAGAACCTGACGAGACAGCACTAAAGGAAGGTGACAGAGCAACACAGCCTGCAATAGAGCCACAATTACAACCACAGTCACCACCATCCCATAAGAGGGGGATAACGCCAGAGGAGCTTAATCTGAACCAGCTAAGGATAGATTAGTTGGAGAGACAGCGGGCAAAGCTAGTGGAGAGTATAAGTGACTTGCGATCTACAATTGGATGGATGGGAGAGTTGATACTTTTAATGGCTAGCCATCTAGGCATTAACTTCTAGCCTCCACCATCAAGCGAGGGCATGTCCTTTGCAGCTCCTTCACCTAGCTAGGATCATCACCAGGGCAACCCATCTTCATCGATCAGCCAGGATCACAAGATGAAGGAGACTCTTCTTAATAAAATTTTCTTTCCATTAATTATTTTGTCTTATCTAACATTATAATTAATGATGTTCTTATTTCTTGTTTTCAATTGTGTTATTTTATTTCTTTTGTTTCTTTCTCTCTCATTTTCTTATATTTTGTGAGGATGTAGTTTTATATTAGGTGAATCAAATATCAAGAACAAAATTGTTATATTCAGGAAAGTACCAACTTAACTCTCACACTTATTCATAAATGTTAATATTGTGTACAGTTGGGACAATTTACAATTTTAAGTATAGGGAAGGGTTTTAATGAATCTTTAACAAATTCTTTAAACTTATTATAAAATTTATTACTAAATTTTACGAACTGATATCTTGAATTGGTTGAAATCTGTCCATTAATTTTATATTTCATTTTTGAATATTGATTGAATTGGTATGCAAAAGAATAAGAGTTAGAATAAAATTGCTTTTGTAAATCATATTTTTAATAATGATTGAAATATTCAAGTTGAATGATATTGCATATTATTTACACATATGTATACCCATATTTTTCATGAGCTTTTGAGCATAAGAGCAAAATTTTTAAAAATTTTAAACTCTTTTTTTTCTCTTTTTTGTGTGTTATCATACAGTAGAATAATTCTAGAACTTTCTTTTATTATATATATTGAGACCATATTTGTTAAATTAGAAGCATTGACATGATGAAGGCACTTGGATTCAATAGCTTGTTTAATCCTTTTTCTTTGAAAATTACCACACTATTAAATTTACCTTTAGGAGTAACCAAGTTGAGCCTTAGCCTTTTTCATTGATTAAACCCACATATTAACCTTTATCCTATTTTTCTATGAAGACTTTGTTTATTGTTTTGAACCTTGAAGGTTATTTACATTATTTAATTGTTAAGATTTGGAATTTGCAAAAGGTCTAATATTTCTTGAATTATGGTACTAAATGTTTGGTTTTATTGATTAAAAAAAAGTAAAATCGTGAATAAGTTTATGATACCAATAGAGTTGCAATGAAAGGACCTATGTGTTTTTGTAAACAAGTTTGAAATATATTATGTAGTAAATTCCTTCAATTAACCCTTTTTTTAATCTCAATCGTATTGTACCTGAGCCCCATTATAACCTATATAAAGACCTTTGGATACATAAGTAGTGGAGATGTGATTTTATTGCAAGCCTATGGTAAGAATTTTATTAAAAATTGATTGAGATACTTTGGTATTTTTCAACCTAAACACTTGAGTGTATAGGTGACATCTTAGTGAGGGTGTAAAGATCAATGCTTTTGACTTCAATAAGATTATGATGTGATCATTATTAATATTTCTTAGAAAAGTTAATTTTGGTATAATTTGATTATACTTTTATGTTAATTTGATTCAATAGGATATGATGATGTATAGTATTGACAAACAGAATGAAATTGATGGGCGATTGACTTCAATAAGATTATGATGTGATCACTATTAATATTTCTTAGAAAAGTTAATTTTGGTATAATTTGATTATACTTTTATGTTAATTTGATTCAATAGGATATGATGACGTATAGTATTGACAAACAGAACGAAATTGATGGGTGATTGATGTGTAAGATTGATAATTTTGATTATAGTTTGCTTGAGGACAAGCAAAAGCTTAAGTGTAGGGAAGTTTGATAGATGCATATTTGACTATATTTTTAAATCAATACATCCATAATTGATGTATTTTGCTTCATATTTTATACTTTTATAATATATTTGGTACTTAATTCCTTCCAAGTGTGTTTACAAAATATAGTTGTCTTCATAGACTTAAAGGAGAAGAATTCGGATGAAAACACAGTATAAAGCGAAGAGATGATGCACAGAAGGGATGCACGGTCATGCATCTACAGTACACGTCTCCTAGGTCATACAAATTTGCGATTTCTAGAGAATTTGGCAATGCATCATTTTATGCACGGCCGTGCATTAACCAAAATAAAAGACAATTTTAGAGGCAATTGGAGGAAAATGACAAGCCGAGATGTTTTGAAACTCTCAAAGGCAACTTAAGAGGCAATTTTGATCTAGAGGAGTGAGAAATATAAAGAGTTAATTGAAAGATCCATTGGAATACTAGATCAACCCTCTATATTGTAAGAATACTTGATAGAAGACAACCATAGAGATTTAGAATTATGATCTCATTGTTATCAATTCATTTGTCCTTCTATGTAGGTTTGATTTTGTGTTAGATAATAAGTAACTAAATGTCTTATTTGTATTTAGGTTAGATAAACCTTATGCTAATATTTTGATATGATTTGATTCTTTTATTAATGTAATTGATTGATTTATATATTGTGATTTGATATGTGTTTTATTTGTGTTTAAATAGATCCAGAATATTATATCATAACCTCACTTCATACATAGAGATTGAGAAACCCTACTTATGAATAGATCTATCATAATTGGAAAGATTGATTGCAACCCTAGTGATAAGATGACATAAATCTTCCGGGTTTAGGTCAAACCTAGTAGACGGATTCACAAATCAATAAAGCAATCCTATAAACTTTAACCTGAGTAATTCCATTAAAAACCTTAGGATTAGTTATTAATAAAATCAAGGTCAGCTATTAGCATACCTTAGGATTCTCCACGGTCTAATAAATCAACAAGACAATTGCATAATAAAAATAAATCTATTAAGAGTTAGGGGGATTCGAAACTTAGATACTAATTTCCTAATATCGATAATTTATTAAGTGTTTCTTGTAATTCTCTAATTAAATCTTGCTGCTTGTTTATTTTACTTACTTCATTTTTATTTTCTTTTAATTAAAAATCACAAGCAATTCATAGGCTAGATAATTGAATAACGGTAATTACTAGTAATCATTGTCCTCGTGAGATTGACTTGTTCTTGCTGGTGCTAGTTATAGCTACGTCATGGACTTATAGTAATTCATAATTAACGCACATAAAAAAAGTCAATCATCCTTTGACTTTAGATATCCAAAGTATCTCATATAGTGATTATTATATTTGATATTGCTAATGATCTATCTTAATCAAGGGTATATTAGATGGTAATGATTGGATATAACATAAATTATATAGAGATAGTTGAGTGATTAATATAAGATTTATCACTCTAAAGTGATTAGGAAGAATATTATATTATTCTCAATTAGTATTGATTTAAGAAATCTTTAGCCAAGTCAGAATTACACTTTGAAAATAGTTTTTTATTTCATTAATAAAATCTATTAATAATAGTATAAACTTATATGATTGAAATTAAATAAAATAGATACTAATTCCATGTTCTATGTCTAAATTGAACATTGTATAATGAAATGATTGGATTATACAAAAAAAATCAGGCACAACAAGGTTAGTAATGATCACTTTGGCATTCATAATATTTTGGTGAACTTAATGCATTACTAAACACTAATCTTAATCTATAAATATAATTTTTAATTCAAGAATTAAAAATTAATTTAAAAGAATTTAATTTTTCTAATCTTAAATATAATTTAGGGTTATAGTTTATATTCAATGCCAACATTTTTGGGAATCTACACAAAGAATGACTAAAGAGGGACAAGGTAATTTGATAAGAGAAGTTTGATATAAAGTTTGAGAAACTTTAATTCTAATTAAAGTCTAATTAAAATTAGAATTAGAATTAGAATTTAATGAAATTACTAAAAAATCTAAAATATTATTAATAGGTATAGGCTCTAAAGGATCTAGCACTTCTTGCTTAATCCTCTCTACATCACTTGTAAAGTCCTCTCAATCAGTTCACTTGGATATCATTAAAGGTTGAAAGCTTATGCCATTATAGTGGTGGCTATGAATGTATTTTAAATATTAGTTCGAGGGAAGATGTAAGAAAAGTATCAAACTTCACAATAAGGTTCGAATTTATGATTCATACTGTATTATATTTTATACATTAATCATGTTATAGATTAAATTGATCTTAATTTTTGAAAAATCTAACGAAAACTTTTTACTTTTTTTCCACTGTATTCATGATTAGATCCTGCAGCAATTCTCCAACAAGAACACTTACAATTAATTCTTAAACAAAGAGGGTGAAGATTAATTTGTGAGCCTAATATAAGCAACACAAAGGCTCACTTTACATTTATTAATTTACTAATAATGAATAAAAATGAAAACTAAAAAATATGGGTTCTAGTATTAGTGGTGATGTAAATAAAGGCTGTAGAATGACTATAAGCTCATAGATTAACTTAAAGCATGAAACTTCTGAATATTATATTAAGTAGATCCTACAACAAGGTAACCCTTTGGCTACATTTTAAAAATCGTAGTTAGAAGTAAGCCTTTGGCAACGCTTTTCAAAATCATCCAAAATTTTGGCTAGAATTTTTAAAAGCGTAGCCAAAAGTGCACTTTTAGCTATGTTTTTCAAAATTGTAACTAAAAGTCACAATATATACAAATGATCACTTCCAGTTTTCATAAGAAATTGAATAAATATTAAATAAATCTTTCATGTTAATATCCATTTATAAAATTGATTTTATTTGTATAAAAATTAATAATACATTATTTTAAATTTTTATTGTACAAATAAATCTTAATTTTTCATACATTAATTTTTATATAATAAATTGATTGTATATATATTCATATGAAGGATTAACTTACAAAAGTCAAAAAGCTTGATATTTTATTTTTAAATTTTTATAGTTATTGTTTTAAAAATTAAGAATGAAGAGATAAAGTTTTCAAAAAATCCAAGTTTTGATAGATTTGATTCATTAACTGGAAGTCAATTAATTAAAAAATAAATTTGTTTTGGACAATGGGCAGTTGTTCCTAATGTAATTGACCCATACTTGGTTGGTCTTGCAAATTTGTTTTAACTTCAATTAAACACTAAAAGTCAATCAAAAGTGGCATTTTTGGCTACGAAGCTTAAATTGACACTTTTGGCTATGTTTTTCAAAATAGTAGATAAAAGTTGCAATATATACAAATGATCATTTCAAGTTTTCATAAGAAATTAAATAAATCTTTAATGTTAACATCCATTTATAAAACTTATTTTATTTGTATAAAATTTAATAATGCATTATTTAAATTTTTTATTATACAAATAAATCTTAATTTTTTGTACAATAATTTTTATATAATAAATATATTATATATATTCATATGAAGGATTACCTTACAAACTTCAAAATGTTTGATATTTGATATTTTAATTTTTATATTTATTGTTTTAAAAATTAAGAATGAAGAGATAAAGTTTTCAAAAAATCAAGTTTTGATAGATTTGATTCATTAAGTGGAATTCAATTAATTAAAAAATAAATTTGTTTTGGATAATGAGTAAATTCCTAATGTAATTGACCCATACTTGATTGGTCTTGCAAAATTGTTTTAACTTTAAATAAACACTAAAAGTCAATCAAAAGTGGCACTTTTGGCCACGTTTTTAAAAAACATAGCTTAAATTGACACTTTTGGCTATTTTTTTCAAAATCGTAGCTAAAAGTTGCAATATATACAAATGAGTAATTCATGTTTTCATAAGAAATTAAATAAATATTAACTCAATCTTTAATGTTAATGTCCTTTGATAAAATTGATTTTATTTGTATAAACTTAATAATGCATTATTAAAATTTTTATTGTACAAATAAATATTTATTTTTAACATTAATTTTATATAATAAACAAAATTTATTTATATTCATATTACGGATCAACTTACAAATGTGAAAAATTTTGATATTTTATTTTAAATTTTTATAGTTATTGTTTTGAAAATTGAGATTGAAGAGATAAAGTTTTCGAAAAATCAAGTTTTGATAGATTTAATTCATTAAGTGGAAGTCAACTAATTAAAAAATAATTTTGTTTTAGACAATGAGTAATTTTTCCTAATGTAATTGACCCATACTTGGTTGGTCTTGCAAATTTGTTTTAACTTTAGATAAACACTAAAAGTTAATCAAAAGTGGCACTTTTGGTCATGTTTTTCAAAATTGTACCTAAAAATCACACTTTTGGTTACGATTATCAAATTTGTAGCTAAAAGTCTCAAAATTGTAACATTTGGAAAACCTTTTGCCTAGTGACCCTGTAATGAAACTCATCGCTAAAGGGTTAACCTTTGGGAGGATTACCTTTAGTGACCCTTTGGCTACGTTTTTAAAAGGTGTAGCTAAAAGTGACACTTCTAGCTACGTTTTTCAAAATCATAGCTAAAAGTCATACTTTTAGCTACGTTTCTGAAAATCGTAGCTAAAAGTCTCAAAATTGTAAAATTTGGAAAATCTTTCGCTCAGTGATCCTCTGCTGGAACCCCTCCCCGGGCGGGTCACGGGCCCGACGTCCTACGTGACATCTGGGGGCGTGTCCCACGAGGGAGGAATTCCCCACCAGGTCAA
>JAOQMS010000008.1:38065556-38096805 GCA_027563885.1 Erythroxylum longipes | reverse complement strand
ATCAAATGGCAAATGGTTATTAATTAAAGTGAAATAGTTTGTGTTATTGATTTTCTACACTTTATGTTTATGGTTTTTTTAAAAAAATGTATACCGACTTTTAAGTATTAAGTGATGTGGCACGCCACACTTGCGGGGCACAGATTCGGATATCACCATCGATATCGGGTTCGGATCCAACGGGAGTGGGGTGTTACAGCGTCCTCTATTTCCAGCAGATGTATGAGAAACCTCTCTACTAGCTTGTGATGTATGAGGCTATCTCATGGGACAATTGGCTATTAGATGCTCAGTGCTACCACATCGATAACATGCACTCGTAGCTCTTTGAAATGTACCCCAATAATGTTTAGAGAAATGAGGGCACTCTGGAAAACTAGAACCTCGGCCTACAGAATAACCCCTACTATAATCAACAGATAAAGGAAAGTCTAGTCACTTTCCCCTAACTATAGATCTTTGAGTAAATTCTTGAGCATTAGAGACACCTTCACGACTCCTCTTACTCGAGGATTGACCTCCTCTAATAAAACCTCTTCGCTGACCCTTTTCTCTTCTAACCATCTATTACTTCTCTATCTTTATGGTAGCTTGTACGAGCTGATGGTAACTCACTTGCTGAAACAGAGTAATTACCTTCTGATGCTCTTTGATTGAATCATTTAAACAATCATTAAACTAATAACACCAGAACTCCTCAGTAATTATGGCTTCAGATGCATACTAACTAAGTCGATTAAATTCTCTATCATACTCAGCAACAGACAGGTTTCTCTGCTTCAGGTTCAGAAACTGCTTCTACTTCTCCTTTTTATAGGCTTCAGACACATACTTAGCTTTAAACTCTTGGGAAAAGAAATTAAAAATTAGAAGCTTCGGTAATTAAGGATTTCTCATAACAAACTTCCACCATTCATGGGTTGCTCCTTAAAAAAGGGAGACAAGACAGTGCACCATCCATTTAGGTAGGCAACTAATTTCATCTAACACCCTTTTCACTTTTTCTAACTAAAATTTCGCCTTTTTAGGCTCCTTCAGAGATGTTCCAGTAAATTCCTCAACTCCATACTTCCACAAATGATCAATCGGAGCTTTGGTTATTGTCATATGATGTAATAATATCATCATGTCTTAAGATAGCTTAACCAAAGCCACCCCCTGAGCTGGAGGTAGAGGAGGTGGCACTTTAGCTTCACTTCGCTTGGCACCGAAGGGTTCCGATATAGATGGATGAGATCGCGCAGGACTATTACTCTCTGCAACCTCATTAATGGCTTCTTGAAATCTTTCCATACTCAAATCTAAAACCAAAACATAGGACAATCCACATTAGGCCAAACACAACTCTTATATTTAAGGATAAGCAATAGTTAAGCATTGGTTAAACCAGAACCACCTAAACCATACTCTAATACCAAACAATGTAACACCCATTTACCCACTATAAGTATATGCAAATGCCATACAAAATAGAACTGAAACATACCAAACATTTCAAAGCACTTATAGAAACTCAAGCATTCATACATTACATATCATAAGATGTTATTTTATAAACAGAACATATCTTACACAGTGTACTAATCATAATACATGCTGTAAATTCAAAGCCAACTTGTAGTAAGGCTATTACAAACCATTTACATTAAAATACAATAAATCTCATTACATTTAATACAACTCAAAAGACAGCTTAAAAACTCAAACAAAACAACTTCCAAAATGGAACACATTCTTGTTGGCCACTGTGGTAGTCTTTGTCCCAGTCTTTAAATCTTCTTATCAGAACCTACACGGAGGCAAAACCATCGTGCTAAGCATAAAGCTTAGTGGGGAATATCTAAACATAATGCATAATCTAGACTATTTCTAATAGTCGTCTAATGTTCATATATGCTAAATCAAATCATATCACAACAATCTTTAATTGTTCATATTACAAAGTAAATAAACAATATGACTTTAAACAAATTATGATTCTTCAATACAAAACATTCTTGCATTAGAACAAAACTCATAAATCAAATGTACAGGTGTCAGAATTGAATATCAGAATAGGATATATTCCATTCAGATCAAATATGGGTTATAGCATATCAGAATATGTTTTGTATCAAATCAGAGCTAATTTTGTATTAGATCAGAACTTGTTTATATCAAAACTGAACATGTATCAAAATACAAAACATGTTAGCCTGCTAATCCTTTTTACAGGAGTGGGTACCGAGACCAGAATAGAAGATACCTATGATTGGTATCATACAAGAGAAGAGACTTATGTCTCAGTATCAAAAGACACCGAAGTGTCAATATCAAAGGACACCGAAGTGTCAATATTAGAAGACACCTTAGTGTCACAAGAGTAGCTGCAGGCTCTTCTAGGCATGCCTATTTACTCACAACTAGGACTTAATAGTTTTAAAACAATCCATTTTAAATTTCAGAATCACAAGTAAATAATTTAGTATATCATATATGTCTTTATTACATTTTTCTAAAATTGAACATATTCACTCCCTTTTGATCAAACTCAATATGCCTTACAAACATAAGCATTTGCATCAATATATTAATGAAACATTAATTCATTATAGATTACATAACATCATAGAAATTCCCAATACACAAACATCCATATCCAATTCAAATCATATAAAAGCCTTAGAACACCTTTGTATTCTTTAGAACCCATTTATCTAGAACATACTGTACATTTTAACATTAGACACATTATTAATTAATCACACATTCTTTAAGTTATTACCTTAATTAATAGTCCATAACTAGATTAACTTCTACTAAATTAATCTAACATCATTTTGGTTCATTTTCAACCTCAATTAAGTTCAATTAAACCATTATTAAGTACCTTAACCATATATGATCCAAAAATTGTCTAAAACCAACATTTTCCATTCCTAAGTACTACCCAAGATCATAGGGTACCTCCCCACGATTTGCCCATGATCATGGGATGGGTGCCAAAATAGTAGCCTACCCCATTTTCCTGCAAATTTCCAGATTCAACACCTTCATTCCAAATTCCAAACACCTTCATTTCAATGCATATATCATATCTGAATTGTACCTTATCCATGCTTCAATCCCTTATCAAATTCATGTCCAATTCTAACTCAAAACCATTCACTTGACGGCTCACAACCATATTCCTTCATGCACCGAAACCAAAATAGAAATTATCATACAAGCATCATTTTTCTATCACTCAATTACCAACATCATAACATATATTTCATACTAATTCAATTATCATAAAACTTGTATGAATACATGCTATCAAGTTTAGAATTCCCTTATCTGTTTAAATCAAATTCCTACTTCAATAAACAAGTTAATCTAGCCTTCCAAGCAAACAAATATAATTCCAAGATCAAGGTGACCAAGAAGATAGCAGTATAGAAGAGAGCAGGATCTAGCTTGCTTGATGCAATAACTTACAAAGATTCCAAGTGAAGATGATCCAAAATCAAACAAAATTCCAGAATTTGAGAGGGAGTGAGAGGTTTTGGTGGTGATGGAGAAAGAAAGAACCAGCAGAAACTTTGTTTAGCCAAGATGCTATGTGTCTTCAAATTTCTTAAGCATGTGTCAATTAGCATGTAATGTCATGTATCAATGGATTAAGCTGCCACTAATCTCCTTAAAATGCTACCATTTTTCACCAATTAATTAGTCTAAATGTCTCCAAATAATTAGTCCATTTGTCAATTATTTCCTAGTCCACTTGTCACATAACCATGTTGTCAAATGTCATTCAAGTGTAGGCTTAGTCATATAAATTTTCATGTATCAACTTGTCTTGTCACTTGATAATTTTCCTAGTCTAAATGTACATTTTAATACCTCAATTCTCTAATGGTATTAATTAATTCCAACTCACTAAGTATGATCCATTAAACCAAAATTCAAGACATATGAAATTTACACTCATATTACAATTTTAACACCTATCACATATGCTTTCATGCATATGTAACATTTCAACTAAGGTATAATTTGGGACCTCACATTCTAACTTAAATGATGAAACTAAGTATGGGAAGTCTATTTAAAACCTTAAAGAGGTTCTATAGACAATAAAATTAAGAAGGATGGTGAAGATATGAGAAATTAAAAGGTTGGCTCATACAAACTAGCTTTTGAAGATGACCATAAAGAAAGACATTAATGACATCAAATTGATAAACTGGTAAAAGAGCAAGAGCAAGAATAATGTGAAAGATGGTAATTTTGATAATAAGGCTAAAAGTGTGAGTATAATTAATACTTTGAGCATGATAATATTCTTTAGTAACAAAGCAAGCTTTGTAGTAGTTAAGTTTACCATTAGGGTTCCTCTTAATGTGAAAACTCATTTACAATCAACAATATTGACATTTGACGGTACAAAAACAAGATTTCATATTTAATTATGATAAAAATATTAAACTTATCAAGCATGGCTATGCACTGGCGAAAACAATTACTAGCTTGAGTGAAAGAAGTAGGATCATATGTATGAAGATTTTGAGTGAGAGTGGGATAATAGAAAGTCAAGAAAGGTTCAAAGGATACAAGTGTCATTATATGTACAAGTAATCATAAGATATGAATGAGAGGATAGTAACAAAGAGGTAGGCGGTGACAAAGGGAGATGGGATGGATGTGAATGGATTGGATTAATCAGTAAAGGTAATGTGATGATAAAAGAAGAAAGGGTTAAAGGAGGAAGAAGGTATGAGTTGGTAAATGAAAATTTGTTCTTAAGAAAGTGAACATGATGAGAGATATAAATTTTTGAAGTTTTAGGATCAAAGTATAGATAGCCTTTGTATTGATCAGAATACCCAAGGAAGATATATAATGTGGATTTTGGTGTAAGTTTGTTGGTGCAAATGGAACCCAAAAAGGAAAAACAGGCACATCAAAAAATTTAAAGATGGAAGAAATTAAGTTTTTGAAAGTAGTTTATAAGGTAACTTATGGTGAATGACAGGAGTAGGTAACAAATTAATAATATAAAAAATAGTAGAAAAAACTTCAAACTAAAAGGATTTGGGAAGAGAGATATGGATAAAGAGAGTAAGATAAGTTTAAGTGATATGAAGAAGTTTACATTCAACAAAGCTATTTTTTTATGAGTATGAAGGCAGAAAATATGACAGGTAATGCTATGAATTGAAGATAATAAGTAAAAGTACCTCTGATGAGTTTAGAAGTTCCATCACATTATAATATTTTAATAATGTAAAAAATATTTTAATTGTTATTTTGAAAGTTTGAAAATGGGAAAGAATACGACATTTTTAAATTGATGAAAATTTCTACATATAGCACCTAAAATCATCAATAAAAATAATGAAATAATGATAACCAAAAATAAAAGTGATGGGAGGATCACCAAACATCTCTATGAAGAAGTTATAAAGGCATAATAGAGACATAAGTGAAAACAAAAGTAAAGTACTTTTTCCTTGAAGACAAGAGGCACAATAATTTATGACATTAGATTTTATAGAAAAATAGTTGAGACAACCTAAAAAATGTAGCTAAATACAGATGGCCAAGATATTGACATCACAAGTTAACCAGAGCACAGCTGATTGTGAGAGCAATAGGATTTATGAAGTTTAGAAGAATCTTCATGGGATAGAGATTACTATATATGGAACCCGCGAATAACAATATCTTAGTGTCAAATCCTTCATGATATAACCAAAAATATTAAATTCAATAAGACAAAAGATAATTTAATTAAATTGGATATAGAGAGCACATTAGCTAAAATATGTAGAGTAATTAAAATATTAATAAGGTGAAGTGAACAAATAAGAGTAGGAAGTGTGAAATTACCAGTAAAAGAAATAGGAAGAATTTGACTATTACCAACAATCACTTACTTTGAAATGTTAAATGAAGTTTCAGATTCTACAATGTGAGTGTTACGTATGTATGAGTAGTATTGCTAATATCAAGTAACCATTCAACATTAGCGCTAGAACTAAATTGTGAATTATCAAAATGGGCATGGAGATTGAAGGCAGTAAAAACTGTAGGAAGAGTATTAAGATCAATTAGAGGTTCATCGAAATTAATACCTAAACTAATTGTATGCAACAATAATCTCTATTTTTAATATATTTGCTACTAGAAAGGTGGTCTATTATGGTAATTACGCAAAGTAAAAGGGTGATTATTTAGGGCTTGAGCTTGATAAAAGTTGTGGGATTGATGCAGATGGGTGAAAGAACCAAAAGGAGAACTAAGAGATATAAAGGAAGTATTGGCTCGCTTAAAGGATATCAAAGCCATCTTTCATGTCTTAGTTGGCGGTAACATTATCTCTTAATAAGAGTGAGTAGGGAGAGAGCCCCTAAGATATGGAAACACTAACAAATGACCTGTTCATTTATCTTTAACTTTGTCTATATCTAGTTTGCCTTCTAGTGTAAAGTGTGTGTTATCTAATTGTATAGAAAATGTTGTAGAAATTACTCGTGTTCCTATAAAAAACTGTGTTTGTGAGTCTTCTTTACCTTTGTTGAGTCCGTACAGTATATATTCTCATGATCGTTCTTAGACAAAGAGTATACATACTCTCTTGTTTACATCCAACCCAAAAGTAAAGGAAATCATCTAGAGTTCTAAATTAGAACAGTGTAGTATCAGATCTACAATAGCAGAACAATACGAGAAGCTTAAATTACCAAAGGAGTTGATCTTTCTTTGGAGAGAACATAACCATACATATCTTTATGTAGGAGTTATACGCCTTGTTCTCACACTTCATGGAAGAAAGGGAATACCTGCTACAGCCAGGACATCTCTTCTAGACATTGCCTATACAACGCACCAAAATTCCTTAATTGATACCTTACTAACTACTCTCAACAACGGAAGTGTCATTCTAATGATAGCACCTGATTTTAACATCAAGTTGGATGATCCCACTTTATCTAAATGACTGCAAGTTTAGATCTATATCACTGGAGCAGATCAAGATCCTACAGCCATCATGGCTACTTTACACTACTAGATGATCTATCATCTACAGAATCATGCTTTGGACCTTAATTTTCCAAATTCTACTTTAGATGCTCTTTATATGGTTGCTGATCGTTCTAATGATCAAACTACTATCATCCAGATCCCGAAGCAACTACCAATTGTGGATATTGAAAAGTTGATGCCTACTAAATGGATCACCAATTACCAAAAGGTGTTCCATGAGCCTCATCGATACTTTTTTCATAGAACTACTTCTCCAATTCTGAAGACATTAAAGGATGGAATTGTTAAGTCCATCTATGCAAAGCCTAATCAAGGTCTAGATGGAACTTCTACATC
This sequence comes from Erythroxylum longipes, assembly GCA_027563885.1. Lineage (NCBI taxonomy): Eukaryota > Viridiplantae > Streptophyta > Magnoliopsida > Malpighiales > Erythroxylaceae > Erythroxylum > Erythroxylum longipes. The sequence goes on along the minus strand of JAOQMS010000008.1, from coordinate 38,089,458 downwards.
TAGGGCTATCTTTCTAATCCAGCCCATATTTTCATATATGGAAGGTAAATCTGGTCCTTCTATTGATTATTTGAAATCTAACAGAGATCCAGTTTATGTTAGTCATTATCGTGGACACTTTGTATGGAATGTTGACCCATCTATATACGAACCTAACTGTGAAGTCTGTCTCAAACCTGAGTCAAATAGTGATGATGATGATGAGCGATTTTCCAGAAGATGAAGGAAGAATAAAAAGTTTAAAAACCGTTTTATGCCTTCTCAACAGCATCATCCATACAAGGATGATTTAGATCCAGATGATTCCAGCAAATCTATTGGTCTACCTACTGAAAGATACAAACTTAGATCTCTTCGTGAGATGCTGAAATTTTCTACCTATCGATCAAAGCCAGCAATTCCTGTTATGACTCTTACTCCTATACCTTGCATGATGGTCAAGCCATATGAGGAAGATTTTCGTTCTTTACACAGGAGTACAGATGAAACATTTAGGGTTACCTTTAACCATTATATTCTAAACATAAGAATTATTTCACGAGGAACACTTATTTCTAATCCTTTTAATGAGGTTCTTAACTAGTAGTCATCAAATGCAATAGCATAGAATAAAGTCCTTCGAATAATTGATTCCAAGCTTGATAGAGTTAGTTAACAGACTCATACTACTCATCATAAAGTAGATGTCATCTGTAAGCATATCCAACAACTATATCACTCGTACAAAGCTCAGATCCAACAACTTGATGCTGATCTTTGACATTACATTGCTACACAGTATCTTGGACCTAACTTCGATGTCAAAACTAGAGAACTCAAGAAGATACAAGGAATTGTGCAATGTATAGAAGATGATATGCAATTTGCATAGTATAAGAATGTATATGGCTCATCCTTTTCAATTTTTCCAAATACACAGCCATTACACACTCCTCCTCTGTATCAAATGTATTAAAAAAAAACTAATTATTCAAAGGTTTTCAAGTTCAACCATCCTTTGATCAGACAGCATATCTATCCTTAGGTAGCTCAAGCAAAACCTAAAAAGCCAAAGCTTGAAAAAGTTCCTGAGCCATCACCTTCATACAATAAACCTAAACTAGTTAACTAGTGGAGTAAACCTTTATATATTTAGACACCTCCTACTTCTCCACCAAAGTCTCAACCTTCCATCTCTACTAGAAGGATAAAGCACCTATGATAGAGCTCATCGCAACTCTTGCACCTATACCTACTGTAGAAGATTCCTCTTCTCAAACTGATAAGTCGGAATCTTATTCTGAAGCCTTTGCCCCAACATCTGAAGTATCTGTAACAATTTATGAATCATCATCTAAATAGATCTTTGAACCATCTTCTGACTCTTCAGCATAGCTAGCTGATCTATTATATTAGCATAAGTTCTGATGACTATACCTAAAACTACTAAAGTTGCACCTGAAATAAGTGAAGTAGAATCTACAGGTATTGAACCTTTCAGACCTGAACCAGTACCACAAGCAGCACCAGCTCAACCAGCTGCACAGACTAAACCTACTTCTGGACCTTGGTTTACTTTTAACGATCTTCCCCTAAAGAAATGGAGAGATCGATTGTATGAATTTGGTGCATGGATGGATCTTCAAATGACTCAACTAAATAATCCTTTACAAAATATTTTGTCTGAGTTCACTTTTCGTTTCACTGGTACTTTGAGAGAATGGTGGCAAAGCATAGATGACTATCAACGACTTCAGTATATCCAAGTCACTACAGCTAGAGCTCTACCTGGAAAAATTCATAAGGAATTCATTGGTGACTTTCAGCTTATAGATAAGCAGATCTGTCAGCAGTATTTTGCAATGAAATGTTTTTCACTTGAGAAGCATTATCTATAGAAGCATTACCAACGCATGATGGAAAGTACTATCTTTTGAATGGATGGAATGATGTTAATCTTCGATATACTTTTATCTCATCCCTTCCATATTAATTACAAGTAGAGTTATAAAGGACTATAGTTTCTTTACAACGAGATATGGATAATATATCTTTTAGAGAAATATACTAGCTTACTCTAGCTTCTCTTGATAAGTTGTGTAATCAATATGCCTTATTTAAGAATATTGTTAAAGGCGGTCCACTTCTCAAATAGGCTTGCAAAAAGCCTTTTCTTCAGATTAAATGCAAAGATTAGAAGAACTGTGATTGTAACAACAAGAAGAAATCTCATCACAGACAAGCCTATCATTGAAGAAAGTTTCATACACAAATGGAAGGCTACAAGCCTCTAAGAAAAACTTATGTGAGAAAAGATGGAACAAAAAGAAAGTTTGTTTGATTCTTCAAGAAGAAATCCCATCATTCTCAAAAAGATGATTGATGTTTTCTCTGTGAACAACCAGGATATTTTAAACAAACCTATCCTCATAAAAGCAAGAAAGATATCAAGTTATTTAAGCAAATTCGATCCATTTTTCCTGTACATTGTTCCAATAACTTTGAAGATCTTATTAAGGAACAATCCATTGAAGATAAAGATACAAAGTTTGCTATTTATGTTATGACTTTTAATGATGACTCTTCTGATTCCTCTAACTCTCAAGGGAATGATTCACTATACATACTACAGTAGACCTATATGAAGATAGATCGTACTCTAGTCCAAAGAACATATGTCTAGATCCAACTCTCCAGACAAGACAAATATGATAGACCTATCAAAGTTATTAGGTTTATAGATACTGGATTTAGTCGTACAATAATGAAGCGTAACATTTTATCCTCTGAGGCATAGACCTCACATGATTAATGCTTTATAGCTGCAGATGGTAATTCATTCAAGATCGGGCTTATTACAAAGAGAAAGATCGAAATTTGATTCTTTCCACAGTGTACAGTTTGGACTAAAGTGCTTGGAAGCAATCTACCTGGCCTAGATATTCTCATTGGAATGGATGAATACAGTAAAACCTCACCTTTATAGATCCTACCCACAAGCCTCAAGTATCGATCATTTTTCAGTCAATACACTAAAATAAAAAATGTGTTTGAACTTTCTCAAGTTCCTACATCATACATGTCACTGAGAGATAAACTGTTAGACTACTGTCCTGAATCACATGCACGGTTTACTCATCCATATCTTCTTTAGAAAAATGCTGACTTTTTCATAAGTCTACCTTTCAAGAAGAACGAGGATATCAATCCTATAAAAGCCACATATCTAGGGATGAACCTTGATGACCTAAAGCTTGCACAAGATGAGTATGTTATCCTTCTGAAGCAAGGACTTATTAAGCGCACAAAATTAGATTGGACTTACCAGGTATTCTATATCAACAAACTTTCAGAGCAAAAACGTAGTATAAAGAGATTGGTAATTGATTACAAGCCTCTGAATGCATTCTTGCAAGATGACAAGTTTCCTCTTCCAAATATCGGTACTCAGGTACTATTTTTAAAAGAAGTTGTTATCTTTTCCAAGTTTAACCTTAAAGTAGGATTTTGGCAATTGGGTGTTCACCCTAATAAGAGGTACAAAACTACATTCTGCATCACTAATGCACAATACCAATGGACTATTATACCATTTAGGTTTCAAATTGCCCCATCACTATTTCAAAGAACCATGACCAAGACCGATGAGCCTTTCCTCAACAATGCAATCATTTACATAGATGACATTCTTATGTTCTCAAAGACCCATAAGGAACATCAGGCCTTACTTCAACAATTCTTGGATCTTACTAAATAGTATGTCATTATGCTCTCGGGATCTAAAAACATTATTGGTACAAATGAGATTGAATTCTTGGGTATGCATTTCAAAGATGGATACTATCAGCCTAGTCCATCTATTGCACAAGAACTGTTACACTTTCCTAATGAACATCCCACTGTTACATAGATATAACACTTCTTTGGGATTGTTAATCATATCCGTGAGTTCATACCATATGTGGCAGCTTATATTTCATACTTATCCACTTTCCTTAGACAAAACCCACCATAGACTCCAAATGCTTTTTCTCATTATAAATACCTCTTTTCTCTTCAGTGAGGCATCTTAAATCTTTCATCCTCTCTACATTATTTTATTCCCTTTTTTACTAATGGAGTTTCCTAAGTTTTCTAGATATAAAAAAGATTTTCCCCCTTTGTTTTCTACTCCTCCATCCACTATTACAGAACTCTTCCCTCTTCTTCATCAAAGTATGTTTTACTATCTTCATCTCACAATTCTCAACTTTGATATTTTAACAACTCCTGGTCATTTTGATGCTCTTACTCCTTACAAACTAATGTATCATCTCTATGATACTCTCCATAATACTACCTTATGGCACCTTTTGGGCTTTGTCTGTCTTATATGCTTGTTTTATATCATTATCACCCCCTCCGTGTTTAGCGCCACCTTTTTTATCTTACCAATGCCATGTCTCTTTTGTAGACTTTCTTATAATGGTTTCAACCCCTTTCCAAATGGCATGTAGACATGTCTCAAATCTTGACTCATCATCGCTTATGGGACATTGCTTTAATTAATCGTAAAGTCTATGCTATTTATATCATATATAGTCCCTACTGTATGAGTACTTTTGGATATTTGTGTACACTAAATCACCTTCAGCACTGGAAAACCACCCTTGATTGATCTACAGTGTGCTAAAGGGAGATTTACATTCTTTCTTAAACTAACTTAACCAATTCCCGAGCTCATCTCCTTTTGATATTTATACATCTCTTGTTCTATATTTTGGAGAAACTACTCTTCTTGCACAAATTATTCTCCTATCAGTTGACCATTAGACATCAGTGGATCTTTCTAATGTTATCAACATTCAAGCTGGTGAAGTTCCTTGTCCCACATATCGACACTTTACCATTTCAAGCAGACCATCTAGCCCTATCCAAGAGCCTATTTTTATTCTTAGGCTAGGACTTTCTCAATGGACTACAACTGATATTAACCATATTCTTGAACAGATTGACAATAACATGATCTTGATGGATGATGATGATGACCTCACTTTATCACTTTAAAGTGGTACTTGTCTTTTTAGGAGTTTTCTTTTACTTTTGAGTCTTTTGATGAAATAGAATCTTTGTGGCCCACAACTCACTATACAAGATTCCTTCTTATCATCATACTATTTACTTTTTTAAAAATTGTTTACTTTTTTAAAGTAGCTCTGTTAAAGGTGTCATGATTTTACTTTAATGTACCTTTCTTTTTTAAAGTTATAATGAGTGTGTCTCTTAAGAGATTTACTTTCATGCTTCGTTGTAATCATACTTTACCTTGAATGCTACTAGAGTGAAGAAGTTTGAGTTTGATGAATATTCTATCGAGTAGTTTCCATTCTCTCTAAGTTATCCCTCTACTGAAAGCTTAAGTCTTGAGTGCATGTTACTATCTGTCTTGGTACAAAGACAAAGAAGCTCTATACTCGCCTCTTCTGAGGATCTTGTGTATCAAAAAGTCTAAGACAGTCCATGACTTTGTATAAAGCAATTCCACTATGAGATTAGAATTTAACAGGGAAAGAGTGTAGGTAATATTGCGACTATTATTTCAAAAGGAGAAGAAGAGTTGTGAAGAGTGTAAGGTTTTTAAGAGGAAAGATGAGAGTTGTGTGCCCGTAGAGAGAAGGACTTTGTTGTCTCGTCCATCATACCTAGATAAGTACAAGTTTCTCAGGTTGTTCCACAATAGTCTAGCAGACATTGCACTAACCTACTTTTTGACTTTGGTTAGTTGATGGTATTCTCAAAGATATTGTTTCAGCCCGTTGGTTGTTGTAGTTTCCTTATGTGGCCTTTGGGGTCCCCAGTATGATATCAATGTATTGTGATGGCCTTTGATGTGGCAGATTATAGAGAGAAAAAGCATCGTTGGTTATTTGGATTCATGACCTGCCCATGATTAATCCTAGAGGAAGGTCTTCCTCTTTGATCTTTAGAGTCGCTACGTCTACTGGGAGCATAGGAGAAGTGGCTATCAATGTAGGCGATGGTGATCATTTTGCCAAGTAGAGTGAGTGAGTGATAAGAGAGATGTAGTTGTTTATGAACAAGGAATTTCACTCGAAGCTCTATGAAAGTGAGATTGGATTCTCAATGTTCAACAGTTATAATGGAGGACTTATAATCTAGAGTTAAACTATTCAGAGTGAAGAGGACGAGATCCTTCTTTGAAATTTGTATCCAATAGTGATAATCTCATCGGCAGTGTTAAATATAAAGAAGAAATTATCAGTAACTGATGTGGAGCTTTTCTTTAATGTGTGAAGCTTTTGTCGAGTAAATACTGTCGGGAGGTTGATTACTAGATGAAGTATCTTTCAAGACCAACCCAAAAGTCACAAGCAGCGCAATAGCCAAGAGCAAGTCATATGACGAAGCTAAACAATAAAGTGGTGAGAAAGAATCTGTTAAGTTTCTGCCATTTAGGTTAGCAATGTTAATAATCCTCTAGACTTAGTATAAATTTGTTATACCAGAATCTGTTATTTAAGTTTGTTAGATTTATTGTACAGACCTCGATGTATATATATGTACTCTCTCCCTGTATCACACGCAACGTATAATACAAATAAAACTTTCTTTCATATTCTCAACTTCTTTTTGGTATCATAGACATACCAAGTGTAACAGCACTTTCCTTCAACTTTTTTTTCCTAAACCTTCCTCGTGGCTCCCGATGCTTCCATCTTGGCTGACGGCAACTCCAGCATAATCTTCCTCAACATGCAATCTATTTTCAAGTTAACTGGCTCCAATTATCTGGCATGGCGGGTAAAAATCTCCTCTCTTCTCATCGGATATGACCTTATGGGTTATGTTGATGGTAGCTAACCATGTCCTAATGAAATTGATGACTCCTATAAGCAATAGGTGAGTCAAGATAAGCTTCTCCTCCATGTACTTACCGCCTTCGTCGATGCTACCATTATCAATATGCTAGGATCTATAACTTCTTCTCAGCAGGCTTAGGCATTTCTTGCTCGAATGTATGCCAATAAATCGCGTTCCTACCTTATGTCTCTTAAAGAGAGACTTATCAATCTTACCAAAGGTGATTCGTCCATTACCGACTATCTCCAATGCATCAAGGGAACAGCCAATGAACTGGCTATCATTGGTGGACTGTATGATGACACAAATCTTGTCATCCACACTCTCAATGGGCTGCCTTCTGACTATCATGATCTCAATGCTACTATCTGTGCTCGGGAGCATCCCATCTCCTTTGATGATCCTTTTGATAAGCTAACAGATCATGAATCCTTCCTATTGTGTCAATCTCAATTAGCTGATTCCACTCATCTTATCACTGCTAATGCTGCTACTCGGGTTTGGAACTCCTCTTCCCGTCCCTCTACGCGATTCCAGTCACACTCACATCCAGTTTATGCTCAGTAAACTAGTACACCAGGACCAACCAACTCCTATCGCAACGTTATCTGCCAATTCTGTGAAAAGCCAGGACACACTGCAAAGGTCTGCCGTAAACTGCATCGTCGACGTCCTGGACATCCTGCAGGCGGCCCTGGTTCTTCCACTTCTCCTTCAGCACACTTTGCCAGCTTTCCTGGTCACTGGAAAACATCTCCTGGTCTTTCATAGCCTACGGGACCATCCTCGCACTTTCAAGGACCTCCTGCCTATTGGCCAAGCAGTCTAACACAAATGTCTTCCGATATAGTAGCCTCGACTGTTGTATCCCAGCCTCCCTTAACTTCAAATCAATCCTGGATTCTCAACTCAGGTTCATCATATCACGTTACAAATAATTTAGAACATCTACATCTACACTCTCCATATTCGGGCAACGATCATCTTCAAATGGGTGATGGTTATAACTTACTAATAACTCATACCGGTAGCTTCCATTGCACCTCTCCCTTAAAACCATTGTTATTTGATAAATTTCTCCATATTCCAAACATTAGTCGTAATCTTATTTCTATCAAGAGATTTTGCACCACAAATAATGTTTTTGTGTAACTGTTTCCAAACCAATTTCAGGTGAAGGACTTACGAACGAAGGTAGTACTTCTCACGGGGATATGTCACAGTGACCTTTACAATCTCCATTTACCATCCTCCAGCCCAACTGCTCTTCTTACTACTGTTTCTAGTCCTGCTCTTCTTCACCAAAATTTAGGTCATCCATCTCGTAAAGTTATGTCGCATCTTTAATCCAAACAATCCTTCCGCTGCAACTCCAAACTCCCAACAGCTTTTGTCTCTTGTGAATGCGCCAAAAGTCACAAACTCCCCTTCTCCACTCAATATCTTCACAGCACCAGACCATTGGATTTACTTTTCTCTGATGTTTAGGGTCCAGCTTTAGTAGCTTCTATTGATGGTTTTCGTTATTATGTTTTTTTTATTGATCATTTTTTCCAAATATGTCTGGCTATATCTAATTTGATAAAAATCTGATGTTCTTGATGTTTTCATATCCTTCAAACTCTTTGTCGAAAACTTCTTCAGTTTTAAAATCAAGTCCTTATATATTGAAAATGGTGGTGAATACATCAAACTACGTTTGTTCTTATCTAAACATGGAATCTCCCACTTCACTACCCCTCCACACACCCCAGAACTAAATGGAACTTCTGAACGTAGACACCGTCACATCATTAAAACCACTAGATATCTTCTTCATTTCAGCCATTTACCACTTAAATTATGGAAATATGTCGCTTCAACGGCCGTCTACCTTATAAACCGTAAGCCTACTCCACCCCTCTCTATGAAATCTCCTTATGAAATTGTTCATCACACTGTTCCTACCTATAATAATCTTCATGCATTTGGATGTTTGTGTTTCCCTTGGTTACGTCCTTATACGGATCACAAATTACAACCTCGCTCTATCCTATACGTCTTTATTGATTATTCTCTTCACCAGTTTGCCTACCTCTGTCTTGATCCAAAAACAAACAAAATCTATACCTCTTAACATGTCAGGTTTATTGATGATCAATTCCCATTTGAAACCCTATCACCATCATCACCTTCTATCACTCCAGTTGCACCACCTCCCTCCTTACAAATACTCACCAGGTTATCCCTCTTCGTCCAGTGACACCATCCTCCCCTGAGGATGTGTTGCTATAGTCCCCGGATCCTGCACCATCGACTGATCCTTCCACTGCCCGAACATCTGTTGAAGCTTCATTACCTGATACTCCTCCTCTAGAAACGCAACCAGTCCCTCCTACAAGAACTCAACCAATGGTCACTCGCTCTCAGAACAACATCTTCAAACCTAAAAGTTACTAGGTTACCAAATACCCACTTTCAGCTACAGAGGAGCCTCGAACCATAACTGAAGTTTTTTGACACTCTCACTGGCGTACTTCTACATCCGAAGAATATGATGCATTAGTTCTAAACAAAACCTGGGATTTAGTTCCGGCCTCAAAAGCAAGAAATGTTGTGGGTTGCATGTGGATTTTTTAGACTAAACGCAAACCTGATGGCTCTGTCGATCGTTACAAGTCACGACTAGTTGCTAAAGGTTATAGCCAATGTCCGGGCATTGACTATAAGGAAACCTATTCACCTTTTGCCAAACATCTGACAATCAAAGTTGTTCTTACTGTTGCTCTCACATATGCCTAGCCACTACACTAAAAGGACGTCAATAATGCATTTCTTCAAGGTCATCTTCAAGAGACAGTTGTTATGAAGCAACCTCTAGCTTCATTCATCCGGACCTTCCTCTGCATGTTTGCAAACTTTGCAAACCCATCTATGGCCTGAAACAAGCACCACAAGCGTGGTATAATGAGCTCAAGGAATTTCTTATTCAATATAGGTTTAAATCAAGCACTAATGACTCTTCCCTCTTCATTTATCATTTACACAATGTCACTATGTATTTTCTTGTATATGTTCATGATTTGTTACTCACAGGGAGCTACAAATCTCATCTCGGGAAATTCATGGACGCCATCTCCTCTCAGTTTTCCCTCAAGAATCTTTGTACACCCAACTATTTTCTGGGCATTGAGATCACCCCTACCATCAACGACCTCTTTTTATCCCAACAACGATACATCCATGATCTCTTACATAAGTTCACTATGGATGCTGCGAAGCCCTGTGGAACTCCGTTACGTACCTCCACTGTACTAATGCTCGATGACGGTACTGCTATGGTTAATGAGATCTTTTACCGAACTATTCTCAGAGCACTCCAATATGTTACTATCACTCGTCTAGACCTGAGCTATGCCATTAACAAGCTCTCTTAGTTTATGCACAGGCCATCTGACACACACTTTACCCAACTAAAGCGTACTCTAAGGTATCTCAAACATACCCATGATTTTGGTTTACACCTTCGACGATCTCTGCATCTCAATCTTATAGCCTATAGTGATGCTGATTGGGGAGGCAACTTTGACTCCAAAACATCTACTTCTGCCTATGTGATCTATCTTGGTGGCAATCCGGCTCGTGGTATTTTAAACGCCAACGTACGATTGCTAGATCCTCAACAGAAGCTGAATATTGAGCCGTTGCAAACACCACTGCTGAGATACTGTAGCTTCATCACTTACTGGAAGAAATTCAGGTACACTCTCCGAGTCCTCCAACGATCCTCTGTGACAACATTGGTGTAACTTATATGTGATCCAACCCAGTCTATCATTCTCGGATGAAGCATCTATCCTTAGACTATCATTTTGTCCGAGAATAGGTTCAGATGCAACGTCTTCGAGTCTCGCATATTTTCACTCATGACCAGATCGCTGATGCACTCACCAAACCTCTTTCTCTCACCAAATTTGAACTTTTTCGAGCCAAGATGAATGTCTCATCTCGACACTTCATCTTGCGGGGGCATATTAAGAATCCTCTAGACTCAGTATAAATTTTTTATACCAGAATCTGTTATTTAAGTTTGTTAGAATCTTTGCTCTCAATTGTCAGAGTTTGTTGTACAAACCTCGATGTATATATATGTACTCTCTCCCTTATCACACGCAACGTATAATATAAATAAAACTTTCTTTCATATTCTCAACTTCTTTAGGCAATTGGTGCTGGCAGGAGGATGGAGCTGCTGGTACGGTAGGTGTCTTCCTTATCGGGGTACTGTTCACCTCCGGAAATACTGTTCACTGCAGTAGCTTAATAAGCTACTGCCAGTAGGAGCTTCGACTGATAGTCCTTTTATTGATCGCTTGATTTTTGAATGGAAACTTATGTAATTTTGTTGCAGTCTATTTTTGGTATAATTGGGGAATTTACTTGCCTTAGCTTCTTTTTGGATGTCTTTGGATATACTAAGGAAGTGGGTGTAACTGTGTTGTTGGATTTGTTTTGATTGGGGATATTGTTGATTATTGAGAATCGGGGTATGCCCCTAAGGATCGTGTATATACCCATTTTTAATATAATACATTTTATTTTTACCAAAAAAAATAAAGAATTAACATATAATGAGAAAACAATGCTATCAATGTAGCCAATTGAATTAGATGTGATAAGAATTGCTGAATCTAGTTACGCTACATGAAGTAATTAGATAAATCTAAGTATATAATTAAGAAATTAGTGATTTGATTGAAGGATAGAGTGAATGAATTATGGTCAGCCATTTGGTAGTTTTGGTATGTGTTAATAATCTATCTATTGGAGATTTATTAATCAGTGAACCTCAAACAGAATGCATGCCTGAGTAAAATGGCGTACATGTTGCACGCAGCAGACACTAGTGCCTAGTGTTTCTTACAATATGGTCAAACATGAAAGAGTGAAAAAGAAAAAAAAAAATTCTTCCCGAACTCAGCATTGAATTTATGCTAAAAAAAAAGAAGATAAATTGTGGAATGGAGGCCGAGTCAATTGCTATTTGAAGATGCACACTTTTGTGACTAGCAAGTGGCAATTGTATCAAGCCTCCACATTGATCTTATTGACAAGTGTAACGATGGAACCCACAAACCTATTACAGGATTTACGAATGGCGTGCGGTTGTTGTTCACTGCTCGTGCAAGAACTCCGGAAACTGGTGTTCAAACATTAGCAGGCCTTTTAAATTTCCTCCATCATAAGACATGAAGGTTCAATGAAACAGACACATTAATTGGAAGAGGTACTTTGTCCAGATCGAAGCTTTACTTGATACAATATAGCCTTACCAATCACAAACTAAGAAATGACTAGTCAACTCGATGGCATGCAGAGACGTGGAGAGTCTTCGAAAACTCCTGCGGTCCCAACATTTGAACAACTTCTACGAGGTAATTGTCATGCCATTTCAAAGTGGGTAGAACACCAAAATCATGAAAAAGGATTAATATAATGTTTCTATTACCGGTTTCTGAGTCATGTAAAATGCTCGTAGCAGGGGATGCTACGAGGTGGTCGCCACGAAGCACAGCAACATCAGGGAAGGAACATGATATGGAGGATGATCATACCCCACACAAGAAATCAGTTATCGCCAGAGTAAAAGAGAAAGCCAAAAAATGGCGGAATAGTCTCAGCAAGAAGAAGCATAGTGAGGATGGTAACACTACCCCATCATGGGGTGTCACCATGGAAGATGAGGAAGAAGATTCTGAATATCTCGGAGCACCAAGTAATATAAACTACATACAGAATTACATTTTGAGAAATTAGGAAAACACTAAAGTCATTGAAACAAGATTCTTAAGTCAAGTAATAGTATGTCCCTGTCACTTTGTTATCCGGACCTGTTTTCATTTTGTAGTGTATGAATCAGAGATGGCTCCTGAGCGGTATAAGGAATCAGCTCGACAACATCCGAGAGCAACTCCTGTGATATCTGAGAAGCATGTTTTGAAAAGCAGTGTCAACTACGATACCCCTGATAAAAAGTCATCACCTCGTTCTTACAAGCCAATATCTGTTCAAACTTGTACAAGTCGCAAGCAGGAAAAGGACAAATCTCCCAAGAAACAGACAGTGAATGTGACCGGGAAGCCAGCACACAACACGGATTCTAAGACCCCTGGCAAAATCCAAATTCTTGCTGCTTCAACCTCAGGAACTGCGTCTCCAGGTCCTGCAACATTATCTCCAGTCAAACCACCATCAACACTTTCCATTGAAACAAAAAATACGGCTGCATTTGCACCATCTGCAGTAGACACGAAACATGCCAACGCAGTCCCAGGAGCATCAGACCAAGCTGAACCAACCCCAGCTCCAGCAGCAGCAGAAACTGTTGACCAAGCCAGTCCCCGTGAGCATATATGGGATAAAGGAGTTTCAGTGAAGGAGTATATAATGAACAAGTTTGAACCTGGGGATGATGAGAGGGCACTTTCTCAGGTGATATCTCAGGCAATAAGTCCACGGAAATCCCCTGGAGATGTAGGGGTCATAGAGAAGGTGAGAGGGGTTGTAGCTTCTCTTCTTCGAAATGACGCAGCTTCTTCACTTAATTCTCATCCTCCAGCGACCAACTCTCCTATTCCAATCTCAACCAATGCTCGTGAAGGTCAGTTAATTATTCCTTTTACATCTAACAGTATATTGTTATGGGATATTGCTCGATAATAGAACACTAAACTATGTTGTGAAATTATTCTCTCACATCTATATCTTATGATGGGATAATTAGATTACATTTGTTGATACGGTAGAATAGTTGTTTCTCCTAGCTATTGAAATTTTATGATTTATTGGCTGTTTTGTTGTTGCAGTTAAGGAGGAAGAAACTCATGGAAGGATACTTCAAGCCAACTAAGGGTGGGAATCTTTTAGCTAACGAAAGAGCATTCATTTCTAAAAGTATAATAAGTTCTATGTATCAAAAACATATGTCCGTATCATTCCCAATATTTTAATGTTTCCATTTAGCAAGGCAGTGAATTGAGTGCTAACTCATCATTTTTTTTTTTTCACGAAAGAATCGTTACGTCTACCAGTTAGCTAAAAGTTTGACATTTGGAACATAACTTATAATTACAAATGAGAGACTTATTTGATTTTGAATAACTTAAGGAGAGCTATTTAAGCATTTCGAGATGATTCTAAAAAGCGTCACCAAAGGTTGTACATCGGCAAAGACTATTTTTATTTACGATTTAAATAACTTGATGTATTATTGCCTGTGTCACATCATATATACAACACAAAGTATGGGACTTTACACCCTATATACAGTTAGCCTATAACAATAAATACAAGATCCTAGTTGACCATATCCCTACATATGCGCACTAGCCATATTTACAAATACTATATCCTATTACTCCCCCTCCAATTGGACCATGGAGGTCACGAATGCCCAACTTGCAAAGTAAGTAGTGAAACTATTGTTGACCAAGGGTTATCGTGGAAATATCCGCCAACTGTTGACATGTATGAACATATGCGGTGACAATATTGCCACCTTGAATTTGATCTCAGATATAGTGGCAATCAATTTCAATAGCTTTTTTCATTTGTGGAAGACAGGATTGGAAGCAATGTAGTAAGCCGTAAAGGCGTGTTGGAGCATGATGAGAAACACCAAGAGACTTAAGAAGGGCCTTGAGCCAAGTTAACTCACAAGTAGTGGTAGCCATAGCTCTATATTTAGCTTCTGCGGATAAGCGGGAAGCAGTATGTTACTTCTTAGTCTTCAAAGAAATAGCAGAGTGACCCAACATTACAAAATCGCCAGTAAGAGAACGCCAACTCAATGGGCAACTAGCCCAGTCAGAATCATAATAGGCATAGAGTTGTAAATCACTGTCACAACAGAGGAAGAGACTTTGGCTTAGGTGAACCTTTAGATAGCAAAAGACACCGAGAGCTGCATCCCAATGATCCTGACGTGGAACTTGCATAAATTGAGCCAAAATGTGGACACAGCAACTAGTCTCTGGTTGAGTAATAGTAAGATAAATAAGTTGACCAACAAGACGTCAATAACTTTCCAGATTAGGAAAAAGCACACCGGTGACCAAAGCTAATTTGTGATTATGCTCCATAGGAAAAGAAGTCGGCTTGGCACCAAGAAAGCCAGCTTCAGTCAAAATATTAAGAGCCTATTTATGTTGACAAATTAAAAGACCATTAGGATTACAAGCAACTTCTATGCCCAAGAAATATTTCAAGCGACCAAGATCCTTCATATGAAAGCATTGACTCAAATAACATTTTAAGTCAGCAACAGTACCACTATTATTACCAAAAATGATTAGATCATCCACATAAATAAGAATAGAAAGAGTGACAGACCCTTTATGAAGGGTAGAAAGAGAGTAATCTGCATAGAATTGAGAGAAGCCATATTGTTTCAAAGCACCTATAAATTTAGTAAACCAATTTCTAGGAGCCTGACAAAGCCCATACAGTGAATTACGAAGGCGATAGACTTCACCAAAATTAGAAGCAGAAAAACCTGGTGGCAATCTCACGTATACTTCTTCATCCAAATCCTGGTGTAAAAATGCATTATGGACATCCATTTGATGCAATTCTCAATCCTTTGCTACAACCATAGCTAAGAATATTCAAACTGCAACAATTTTAGCAACGGGAGCAAATGTCTCAGTAAGGTCCATACCCTTAATCCGATTATTACTGAGAATAATAAGGCGGCCTTTGCGCCACTCAATGGTATCATTAGAATTATATTTAATATGATAAACCCATTTAAAACTAATATCTCGGCGGTAGATCCTAGATAGACTAAGTCCCATTAGTTTTAAGAGCATCAATTTCTCACTGCATAGCTTCACACTAGCGAGGATCCCATATGGCCTCACAAAAAATGGCAGGCTTAACTTCACTATTAATTGCTGCAACGAAAGCTTTATATCCATCAGAAATTTTATCATATGAAACTGAATAAGATATGGATTACGGATTACCTAAGGGCATAGTTGGAGGACCGGTGAAGGGGGTTAAGGGTCTACATATTTTATGGCGTTGGTGCAAATGTAGTTTTTGAGGCAAACATTGAACTGTTTTTGTCGATGACCTCTGCCCATATTGTTGGTGGTGTCAATGAGAGTTAGCATGGCATCCTCTGTGGCCAGTGGGGTTTAAACTAAAGCATCAAGTAAAGTAAGGGTAGGAGAAGAAACATTGTCACTAGCGGGACTAGTATTAGGACCCAACTCACAACTCCCCCTCTCTGGTGAACGGGTAATGGATGAAACACATTCACAATTATCCATCATAGGTGGAGACCTACAAATAGACCCATGATAATCACAATGCACGTTAGGATCACTGTAAGGACACTACGTCTTAACCACCAAAATAAGGAAAACGGGTCTCATTAAAGGAAACATCTCGTGAAACAAAATATTCACTTGTATTTAAATCATAAAGTTTCCATCCCTTCTTCCCATGAGGATATCCAATAAACACATACTTCCGACTAAGTTCCCCAAATTTGTCACATGATTTATTGTGAGTATAGCTAAGGCAACCAAATACATGTAAGTGACCCTAAAAAGGTGGAGATCCAAATATCATCTCATGAGGAGATTTTCCATTATTAAGAGGGGCTAAAGTCCTATTAATTAAGCATCCCACTATAAGGATACATTCACCCCAAAACTCAACAGGAAAATTAACTTGGAAGCTAAAGGTACGTCTAACATTCAAAAAAAATCTATGTTTACGTTTAACTCTTCAATTTTGTTGGGGGGTACTATACAAGATATTTGAAACTCCATCCCATTTTCCAAAAAATAAGACTGTAAAGGTTTAAACTCTATCCCATTGTCACTGCTTACAATTTTAACAGTTCGATTAAATTGAGTTTGCACCATTGCATAAAATTGTTTTAAGAAATTGGGCACCTCACTTTTTGTAGCAATTAAATGCACCCAAACAAAGTGTGAAAAATCATCAACTACAGTGAGAAAATAATATGCTCTACAAGAAAAAGGAACACTATACGGTCCCTAAACATCAGAATGAATTAAAGAAAAAGGTTCTTATGCACTATTGGTACTTAAAGAAAGACATCTCTAGATTGTTTGGCACGCAAACATACATCACACAACCTACTATTCTCTAAAGAATTAGAACTAGTAGAGACTCCAATAACAAAACTAACAATTTTGGAAGAAAAGTGCCCCAACCATTGGTGCCAAAGGTCCGGTGACTCCTTCCATCCCATCCTGCATGCATTCACCATGGCTATACCTCGAAATAGGTAGACCTGGCCACGCTGCTCACCTGCTCCAATCAGTGTCCTCGAATTTCAGTCCTATATTGTACACAACTCATTAGTAAAAATGAAAAAACACTTTCTATCTTTAATTAAATGATGGACTGATATGAGATTGCATTTCAATTCAGGAATATACAATACATGTTGCAAGATAATATCTCCATCAAGTTTCATTTTCCCAACTTGTGTCACATAAGCAACATCACCATTAAGCAATTCAACAGGGTTAGGAAGGAGATGCTATAGGTCAAATAAATGGCTTTCATCACTATTCATGTGATATGATGCTTTGCTATTAAGCAACCAATCAAAGGATCGTTCAGTGCCTGTCAATGTTTCATTCGATACGAAGGGCTTACACAAATTGATTAAGTTGACCAGAGTAGTCCATTCGTCATTGTTTAGCATGGGAAGATGAGTTCGATCATCTTGTGTTACTTTCTTTATGTTGCTGTTTACCGTATCACCATGGCCTAAATGCTCACCAAGACTCTGCCCCACATCCACTGCCTGATGCATTTCCACACCCTTTCCCCCTCTTTCCGCCTTTACCACAGCTGGTCAACCACCATTCCAGGTAACCATGAAGCTAAAAACATTTTCTCACTTCATGGCCTGCCTTTTTACAACAGTTACAGATAACTTGTTCACCTAAATTAGAAGTAATTTCATTTTAATTATTAAAAAAATTATTAACAGCAAAACTGACAGCATCAACACGTTCTTAACAAGCTCGAACAAGTTGCTTATGACGTTCTTCTTGTATGATATTAGAAAAGGCAGTGGCAACAGAAGGGAGAGGTGACTTACTTAATAGATTATTACAAATTGTACCATAAAGGGTATGATCCAAACCCATCAGAAATTGATGAAGCATCTCCTCTTCATGTTCGTTCTGAATTTTCTATCCTAAATTACAAGTACAGCCTCTATAAGTAAAAATTGAAACTATCAGATAGGCATATCGTTCATCCCACAACACCTTCAAACAGCCAAACTACGCTATCACGCTTTGCCCAATCTATAAGCAATATTTTATTCCTTCATGAAGTTGATGGATACGCAAGGCATCTCCAACAAAAAAGTATGCCTTTATGTCATACTGCAATATGCCTTTATGTCATCCCACAACTCTTTTGCAGTATCTAAGTACCCAATCAGAGGCCTGATGGATGGATCAATAACAATCATAATTCACCCGACGAGCAAGTTATTCACTAGCCACCAATCTTCAATCTCGGTTGAATCATTAGCAGGTTTTGTAATTGTGCCATCAATAAAACCCAGTTTGCACTTCAATTTTAGAGCATGTCACATAGCAATGAAACGCTCCCAATAGTTTGAGTCTCCTTTGAGAGAAACCCCAAAAATAACAACGCTTGGTGTTTCGAATGGATGAACATAATGAGGAGAGATGATATCATCTGTTTTACTTTTCGTTTCCTCTCCACTATTCTCTCCATATTTCTTCTTGTTGTTATTAGTTATGGCTAAGCTTAGGTCTTTTTCTATTCAGAAGTTAGGATAGCTATGATATCATAAAGAAATATATAAGGGTAAAAACCTGATGTATCATTTCCTATGTCATGTCATATATACAGTACAAAGGATGTGACTTTACACCTTATACATAGTAAGCCTATAACAGTAAATACAAGTTCTTTGCCTAAAATATCTCTATCTCTAGTTGACTATATCCCTACATATGCGCACTAACCATATTTATAAATATTATATCCTATTATCTTCATTATGTTATAAATTTTGTCACATTACCAGTTTGAAAATTTTGAACGGCTAATAACAAAAACAATAATCTCTTTATTAGTTAGGGGTAAGATTGCGTACTACTAGATCTCTCCAAAAAGTGCGCCTCAGCAGGATTTATACTGGGTATTGTTGTTATTGTTGTTGTTCTAATAACACAAACAATAAGACTTAATAATATAAATAACACAAATTAAATTAAGCGATGTTAATTTTAGAGGAAACATATGTAAAATGTTGTCTTAAAAATGTTCTTTTCTTCAAGTATAAGTGTTGAAGGGAAACCAATAATTTTAAGATATATCCAAGAGTTATCTTTTTTTATATATATTTACGACTCAAACAACTTTTTAATGAATAAACTTTTACCTTATTCTCAAAAGAAAATAAAATTTTAAAATAACTTAAAAGGATAATATAGAGAAAGATAGAGAAATTTTTAAAAGCATATTTCTTTTTAAAAGATGGATATCTACTTATTTGTAGTGATTATACCACTATCTTTAAAAAATCAAATCAAATAAAATTATAATCATTATACTGTCTTGAATTCAAAGTTTGTAATGTACAAATAAATAGGATAATTTAATAGGATAAAAATGAAGATATAACTTATCAAACATTGAGAAGTAACAAAAGATACAATATAATATCATTATTTTTGAAATTTTATGAATTTATATATTGTAAAAGCTTAAATAGTAATATATACAACAAGAAATATACTATGTAAAAGGAACACATACGTCAGGAGTTGAATATATTTTTAGTATTAACTATCTTATCATAAAAATGGTAGTGATTGTGTAATGCCCCAAAAATCTTAATTTTATGAATAGTGTATCTTAAGGTGAATAGTGACACTCGGGATCCAAACTGTATTTTATTTTATTTGGCATTGGATAATATTGTTCAAAGACAGGCCAACGATCAAATTAGAGCCCAAAATAAGTTTGTTTTGAGGGCTTGACAAAGAGTTGACCGACGGTCAAAATTTGACCTGAGAAAAGGTGAAAGTCAAACTTGAAAATATTAATGAAAATAAATGATATTAATTAAGATCTTTATGTGAAGTTGAAATTTTTCTTATGGATATTTTTATTGAGAAAAAGAAAGAATGGATTAAAAGATAAAGTTAATTTTGGATCTAAAAAAAAGAATTGGAAAACTTTTAATAAGGGACTACATGGCATTTTTGTCAACTACCTATTCTCTTCTTCTCCAAAACATTGCCGAGAATCACCTCCCTCCTTTATTCTCTATTTTTCTTTCATTTCTTTCATTTTCAAGCCATCTTTCTTTATTTTTAACCCCAAATCACCTATTAAATACTAAATCATCAACCTAGGGTCCCTAAACTCACCATATCAACAAAACAAATTGGAAAAAGATGAAGAAAAGGTATATGGGTATTCTAGATGAATAGTACCTGAAAATTTATAAGGTAAGTTAATGCAGTTTTGATTATGTAAATATTACATTAAAAAAGACTGTATGGTTCCGAGAACTCAATCTCGTATTTTAAAATACCACTTATCTGGCTCGAAAATACAATTTCGTTGGATTTTACTTTGGGGCAATTGCAAAAAAAAAACTATATATATATATATATATATGCATGACTAATGATTAAGGAACTTTGAATGAAAATAACAATTGATTGTAAATTAAATTGCAAAATTTATTCATCATTATGCAATTACATATGAATTATTAAAATAGATACATGCTTGTATTTCATAACTTAATTTTAAATGCCTATTTATGCTAAGTAATTTTAAATGTCTATTTATTCTTAGAAATAAATGAAGATATTTATATGTGAAAAATATTATATATTACACATGTTATGGTTGAATGAATTAAATTGAATGAAAAATGCAATTGCTTAAACACCACTAGGCCTATAGCTTAGCGTGTGGATTTTCTTTCCTCACGTATATTTTGAAGAGAATTAGAAGAAAGTTGTGGTTGATCTACTACAAGACAGAGTCGAATAGAGGATCTCGAAAGATTTGGGGGTAGATGTACTACAAATTTTTATTTTGTTTTTGGTTATAGCATGTACACATAAAGAAGTAAAGGATCTTACAAGATTTTATTGTGAATTACATATGAATAAATGAAAGTTATGTATGAAATCTATTCTAGATGTGTTGAAATGTATTGGAGGATGGGTAAACTATTTTGTCACAAAGTTTGGCATGGAGATGGATAGTTGAGTAACATGCATGAGAAGTGTATTGAAGTTTCTTGCAGGAGGTTTTAAGTAAATATAGAGGAAACTCTGTCTAAATTTATATAAAGTGAATAGTAATTGCTAGAATAATGAGATTTTAAATAGAAAATGTTGTAGTTTGAAGTATTAGGTATTTAAGAATATGTTAACAATCAGTATGTCGATTCCTTTATTGGGTATAGGGTGTTACATTTAGTGGTATCAGAGCCATTAGGCGGTTTTGGGTTATATAATTAAGGAAATAAAGGAAAAGTAAATTGTGTATATGCTAAATCAAGGATTATATGAGAATATGATGTGACTTTAATGCTTTCTGTCCATTATAGATTGAAGAATGGAACCAGGCACTTTGGGAGTTGCTAAGGGAGTGGAGGAAAGTTATGCCTCAGCTACTGATACAGATAAGGGCATGGCAAGGCAGCTAGTACCACCACCTTCTGGCCACCCAATTCCTAACAGGATAAAGTTTTTCCAAACTATAGTGGACTATATGAAACAACAGATGGTTGAGGCACTTCCTGTACAATCACAACCACCTCTTCCATTATAGAAGCTTATATTGGAGGAAGACAAGAGTTTGGGAGAAGAGGAATTTCGACAAGAGTCATTAGTTACTGCTCTAAATATTGAGTTTTGGCGAATCAAGATAAAGAGAATTTTTTATCTTCTCTATTATGCTTCTTGTACGGTCTCTCAGTAGTTAAAGTCCTCCCTCGGTCCTGAAATGTCAACATGTAATTTTGGGTGAGTTTTACGAACTCAGATGAGGTAACTATCATCGATGGCTCACTCAATTCATGCAACACATCAAACATGTAGACATAAAATTCACATCTTTGTATTTTTGCATAAGGCATCACATATCATTTTCGGGACAATTATACCGAACATTTCATTCATACAAAAGTACACATATCAATTGCAAATGCAATGCACATGATTCAGTTTCCTTTGTTACTTTATTGTGACCGAGTGCCTCTTTTTTTCTAGCTCATATCCCTTAGTGGATAACGAGTTGTATCAAATAATGTCCTATATCCCTTAATAGATACCGGGCACGTACACAACTGAGCCAAGGGATCTTATCATGTTCTGAGCTTTAACCTCTTTTACTGGCGACTCTGGTCACAACTGCCTTTATCTTTCATGCATTCCTGATCGAAGCAGCTCTCAACTCAGTGAAACTACTCAGGTTAGAGATCGTTTATCTTGTCCTAATCTTCATGTTCAGCCCATCTTTGAATCTCCTCCACTTATCTTCTTCTGTAGGAATCAAAACAGCAGCATATCCCATTAACTCATTGAACCGAATCTTATATTCTGCCACTGATATCCTACCCTGTTTCAAGTCTAGAAACTCTTTCATCTTCTTGTCTAAGTAGATCTTGGGCATGTAGTTCTCCTTGAAGACCCTTAGGAAGTCTTCCCACTTCAGGTTGCAAGGGCTGGTGGTACTACTTGGAATAGTCTTCCACTACTGGTAAGCTGGGCCTTGTAGTAAAGACACTACATAGTCGAACTTCTCATCCAACTCACAGTCCATTTGATCGAAAACTCTCTTCATCCTCTCTAGCCACACTCGGCCTCTACAAGGTCTGTACTTCCATAGAAGTCCACAGCTCCCTGCTTCTGCAGCCTATCATACCTCCTCTCCCTTCTCTCAAGAACTCTAGGAGGCATTTCCTCAGGTTGAGGTATAGAAGACTCTCTACTGGCTTTTACAGATCCTAGGTCAGCTGACTGTCCCACTTGTTCACCTATGGTGGATGACCTATAATAAACAAGAACTTCAATCATTATCTTCATTTCTCCCGATATTTCCTACTTAAAATTCCTATATGTCCCTATGGATGCCAAACCATGCTCTGATACCACCCATTGTAGCACCCCATTACTATGGGGTACATACCGGAAGACCCAGAGGACATTCCAGTATATAACCTATGATAATGGTGCGTTACGTTCAATCATAACATTCACTTAACATGGCATCATCATTTTTTTTCATTCTCTTATAAGACATCATCAAGATAGTCACAATTTTTTAAAAAACCAAAATTCCCCTTTTCATTTCATAAATTCTAATGTAATATATTGTAACTTTCGAATAACCGTACATGTACATCATTATAACCTAATAGAAAATAAGCTACATGAAAGAGGAAATACACAAAAAGATCTATCTAATCTTTCAATCTCAGTTGACCGACCTGTGAGCCATTTTCTTCACAAAAGTGCAAGAATTATGCTTCTTGTACGGTTTCTCAGTAGCTAAAGTCCTCCCTCAGTCCTGAAATGTCAACTTGCAATTTTAGGTGAGTTTTACAAACTCAGATGAGGTAACCATCATCGATGGTTCACTCAATTCATGCAACACATCAAACATGTATACATATAATTCACATTTTTTTAATTTTTGCATAAGGCTTCACATATCATATTCGGGACAATTATACCAAACATTTCATTCATACAAAATTACACATATCAATTGCAAATGCAATGCACATGATTCATGTTGGACCCCGTTATCGGAGTCTAACTCCTACTTGCTCTGATACCACATCTGTGAGACCCCGAGTTCGAAGCCCAACTAGCATGCAAAAAATCTTAATACGTAAGTTATCTCCGAAAGAGAACACCTTGACCCTTATTGGATTATCTTCTCAAACTCCCCTTTTCTAGTCTCAGCTCAGCTCTTAGAATAGTCGACTAGTCCATTCCTACCTTTC